>OU026145.1:88659307-88959307 GCA_907269125.1 Eristalis pertinax
CACTCTAAGCTAAACTTAATCTTAATCTATGTCTTTCGACTTATTCTAATAATGTATTTGGAAAAGTAAAAAATAAATTTAACTGTAAATTAAAATTAAGAAAATTATAAAAAACTTAATATCCGAACTGATTTTACTAAAACTTATTTACTAACTTACATACTACCTTAAAATAACTTAAACTACCTTAAACTAAACATACATACATATATATGTGTATCTTACAAAATACGCACATATATATGCATATGTCCTATATACATGTGTATACACATAAGTACACAAGTGTACACATGTGTAAACTTTTTTTTTTTTTTTTATATACATATGTACAACTTAACACTACCCTAAAAAACTACCCTAAGATATGTAGGTCGGCCATAGGTTGCGGCTGATAAAATGCGTTTAATCAGCTGCAAGACAAAGACCGATATGCACTGCCCGTTTTTAACCCGGGTCTAAAGGGTTCGATGAGGGAGTTCCCTCACTGCACAGCCACCAGAATTTTCGGTGTTGCATTGCAACATCCCGAACATCTCGCCTTGATACCGCCGTACTGAACCGGAGGAGACCCTCCTCAGCTCGTTGTGCGACGGAACGGTCGTGGTTGAGTCGCCCATCCACAGTCGAACGGGCGATGTGGAAGAGGAGCGGTACCGCATTTTCATTTTGTATCAGACCGTGTTTGTCCAAATGGAGGAATGCTTCTGGGGAGCCCCAGATATCAGGTTATTGGCCGAGTTCATCGCTCTGGCAGTATGGCCTCGAATCAATTTCACCAGGAAATTGTCCACTCGTATCAGGTTCGCCCTGTTGTATAAAACCTCATTGGAGTAGAATTTTTTGTACTGGGACTCTGGTGTTCTGTAAAGGCGAAGGCAAGCCCTAAGACAAGCAATCTCAAACACCCGAATCTTTTCCATCAAGCTTGCACTCACGTTGAACCACACGGGACAGCCATAGGTGAGCATTGGCCGGATGAGGGCCATGTAGCAGATCACCTTCACCCTCGCATCGAGTTGGCTGTTGTAAAACAGTCTCTTTGTAAGAGCGAAAGCGCCTCGGGCTCGGGCTAGAGCAGCATCTACATGTTTGTTAAAATATAGATAATGATCTAGCCAGATCCCCAGGTATCTGACTACAGTCCTTTGCGCCAGTGGTTGCCCGTGACGCCCAACAATTGAGAACTTTCGCCAATTCTTTTTTGTATCCGCCAAAGCCTTATACAACGGGGTCCTCAACAGTATGGTTTCCGACTTCTGAAAGTTGATATTCAACTTCCAGTCATCGCAACTTCTCATGAATGAGTCGAAGTCACCCTGCGCGAGAGTAGTGATGTCCTCGATCTTTTTGTCTGATCTGTACACAATCAAGTCGTCGGCATACGCAATTACGTGAGGAAGAGAACTTATCAGATCGCTCAAGAAAATGTTGAACAGGATCGGCGAATTAACGGCACCCTGTTGGAGACCATTTTTTACTTCAAATATACCTTCAGAGGTCACATTGCCATTCTTGACGACGAACCTTCTACCAGTAAGCATGTTACACAGTAGGTACAGCAGTGGTTTACTAATGCCTAGCCCATTGAGCTTGTAAAAAGTCCTTCTAACCATACGGTGTCGAAGGCCTTTTCCAGGTCAATCAGGCAGGCACCCGTACATTGTTTCTGGCTCTTGTTCCATTGGATATCCGATACCAGTTTCGACGCGGCATGAATAGTGTCATGCCCCGCTTTGAAACCGAATTGGTTATCCGGAATAATATGGTTGTCCTCTGTCCAGTTGGTCAGAGCTCTATTTATCACCTTCTCAAATACCTTGCTGATGTTCGGCAGGAGACTAATTGACCGGAGGTTGCACGGATTCGAAGAATCTTTACCTCTCTTGGATATGGGTTGCACAATCGCAGTTTTCCAATGTTCCGGATAATGTGCATTATTCAGAGCATTGTTAAACAGGATAGTGTACATATTAACCACATCTAGGGGGAGATGTCTTAGCACAATGTTCGAGATCCCGTCGATTCCAACTGACTTTTTCTTCTTAAGTGATTCGAAAACCGCTTGGAGCTCTGTCTTCGCTATGAACGGGGGAAGAACCCCTTCGTCGGCGATGACATTATCTGCCATGTTATCTTCATTGAACACGGCAAAGCCGAAGTTCTCAGATCGCCATTGTTACATGTCTTCTCGAAGTTGCGAGTTGCTAGATTGTACGCAGTTCTCCGGGTCGTGGTTTGGGCGAACACTCCCATTCACCTTATACACTTCCTGAAAGACCGCGCCTAGTACCTCCATTTTTTCTTGCGCGTCTTCGACCACAAAGAAGTTATCGTCGAGTACCGCGTTGTCCGGATCAATACCTGCTGTAGTCAGTATTTGTTCGTTGTCCGTCGTTCTGGGGAGCTTAAGACACGGAAGATCGCTATGCTTACTGCGAAAGATTTTATTTATTTGCGGAAACATGCTCGGGTTGTTGGATCTTACAGCCCGAATCTTATTGTTCCAATGCAAGTTAACAGAAATTCTGTAATTCTGGACAATTAATATTTGTATGTTTTTGATGAGCGATTTCAGTGGCCTAATTTCCTCATCTCGTCTGTCAGTAAACCGCCTGTACAAGGTTTTTAATCTTGACAGGAGTCTACTTTTCCCTTGATGTAGTGCGTCTATTGTCGCATTGCGGTAAAAGTTTTCGTTGTTTGTGCGTGTATACCGTGGTATCGTACTGTCCATTGTTCGTTTTATTGTCTCGTCCAATTGTGATACATGTCAATCTCCTCGTTTGACAAGTTTCTATTGGACGGTATGTGGAGCGCATTCGAGGAGACTGCTCTAGTCATTTGTCTAGAGAAGCGTGTCCAGCGTGTCCTACTGTAGTTGTAGGGATACGTTTGAACAAACTCTCCTAATTCCGCAATATCGTTGGGGATCTTGATTTCGGCACTGAGTCCGCAATGGTCACTGAGATACACGAAAGTGTTCAAACAGTTTACCGTTTGTTCGTTTGTGTCTGTCAGCTGCAGTCTTGCGTCAAATAGTAGGAGATCCAGATAAGAACCGCTTCTGGGGTATGACGAGATCTCTGTTGCTTTCAAATCGAGTCTGTACTCGACACTGTGTAAGCAATACCAGTTGTAAAGCTGGTCCCCTCTATAATTGGAGACTATGTTTCCCCAATATCCATGTCGGGCATTTAAGTCCCCGGCCAAAATGAAATAGTTCTCCTCCGAGTCCAGTCTTAGACATCGAAAGAGTGAATCGAGCTCTGATATAGTCGTTCTGGAACTAGGGCAGCCGGAGGAGTAGACCGACACCGCATACAGCTTCTTTCCACTGCGGAGAGAAATGCACACGATGCAGGCCTCCAACTCTTGAAACCGTCGAACTTCACTACTATACACTACTTTGTGTTTAATGTTATTTTTAATGAAGATCGCAACACCGCCTCCACCATTGGAGTAGGGCCGGTCGCTCCTAATAACATTATAATTACTGTGCTCCAATGTGCCTCTCTGAGTTAGCTTAGTTTCGCTAATCAGAAATAGCTCTGGGCTTTGATCGTCCAACAATCTATAGAGCTCGTTTTTTCGCGGGATCCCTATCAATGAATTTGCATTCACTGCAAGGATCTTATATGTGCTCTCCGTCTGCGCAGCCATTAAGACTGATGACGTGCTTGGTTCTGCAGGAGCGCCATAATTTGGCCTACCTGCTCCTCTAACCGATCCATACGCCTTTCAATGGAGGATTTCCAATCGGGCGTTGGATCGTGTGCTCTTGGCACTGAAGGTTGCTGCACTACCTTCGGCAGCTGCTGCTCTCCCGTACTCCTCTGACCAGACGCCATTTGGGCGTAGGTCAATTGAGGGGTTACGGTTATGGCTGCCCCGAGTGGATTTTTCACTGGGGGCTGCTTCTGCAGAACCGTATTTGCTTTCCGCTCTTGGAACTTAGGGCAACCCCGATAGTTAGCGGTGTGCCCCGCGTTTCCGCAGAGAACGCACTTGAGCTGACTTTTGTCAGCTGCTCCCTCTTTCCCCAGCGGGCATTCCTCCGCCTTGTGGTTTTCACTGCACTTCACGCATCGAGGCCGCATTTGGCAGTTCGACGCGGCGTGCCCAAACCTTTGGCAGCGAACGCATTGTATAATGCCGTCGCGCCTTTTAATACTTTCCCACACGCAATCATAGTCAGCTAATGTTGTTATATCTTTTAGCTTATCTACTTTGCTATTGGGTGACAGCTGTACAATGAAGAACGGTAATTTCCGTCCCTCTCTTTTTGCCTTGGCTGTGGTGAAGGGCTTGACCCCGACGAACTCGAGACCGTCACACACTTGCTCTTTGAGCAGTTGGAAAATCTTATCCGCTTCGAGCGGTGCAGCGATCTTTAGTAATTTTGACTGGAGTTTCCCTCCTTTTGGTGTGAAGGAGAAGAACTCCGTCATCGAACGCTTTAGACACCTCTTAAGAGCTTCATGATGCTCTACTGTCTTGCAGCTTATTGAATATTTTTCGTAGCCTTTATTTTTTTTAATAATAAAATTACCACTACCTATGGCCGACCTACATACCTGTGCAGTTTGAATGACGTACAAATTGATTGGTGGCATTTTTTCTTTCTTTTTTTGCTGATGTACTGCTGGCTGCTGTTGCTGTCGAGTTGCTGCATGATGCTGCTGTTTCTGTTGTTGCGTTGCGGCTTGCTTTTGTTATTGGGCAGCTTTCTTTGGCGGCTGCTTCTGTTGTTGTTGCTGAGCTGCTAACTTTTGATGCAGCTTTTTAGTTATGGAGAGCTGTTGTTGTTGCTTTTGCAGCTGATTTGAATTGGGCATCTGTGTTTGTTGTTGCCCGAGTTGTGAGACTCTTTGCTCGTCCCCCTTCGTTCTCCTTGCGAGATTAGTTTCTCTCAGCTTTCTAATCTCATCGATTAGTTTCTGAGTTTCCTCCTTCAGGTCAGAGACCTTCGCTTCTTTGGCGCGAATTATTGCCTCAGCCTCTTCTTCGGTGTCGGAGGGCATCGATTCAAAGCTGATACTGCTTATTGCAAATCGCCCCTCCCTCCCATCTGACACATATGAATATGCATCGTCTTCTGCATCGGCCTCGTGTGACGTCTCGTTCGATGACGTGGACGCTGTACTCTCTTCCTCTTGTGGATTTTCGGCTGACGCGTAACTGCTACGTCGCTTTGAACCGGTGGAGGTATATTGTCCTTTTCTATGATCGTGTGCATTTTGGTCTGCTTACTTTTTACATCCATGATCATATTATCGTCATCTTTATTATGTTTCACAAATTCAGAAAATAGCTCCATGTTAAATTTGAAAGCTTTCAAGATTTCATTTTCTTACAACTTCGTAATCACACTCATACTTTTTTCAAATAATTTATCCACATTCAATATGGTCTCATCATTGTTAGAAATGGAAAATGTTTTGATTCGGTTCTTGAAAGCGCTCTCTATACAGCACACGTTCTCGCATAATCTTTTAAGTCTTTATTTTATGAGTATTTTTCCTTTGATGTTGATTTCAGTGCCTTTCTTCGACATCCTCTTTGCAAACCAAACAGCTTTTGTAAACAATTTACTTAAATATTTTTCTATGTTGCACTCCTGATGTCGATAGTTGCTCTTTCAGATTTGTTATCTGTTTTTTGGTTGTTGTTATCTACTAAACAAAATTTTCCTTATGTTGTATCATATCCTCAATAAACCGCACAACTCCCAAAATAGTAATATCAAATCAGACCAACCACCTCAAGGTCAATGTTAAAACAAAGCTCAACTTCCTTATCAACCATAAAGCACACTCCGACTGAAATCACCCAACACACAAACTCTTCATGCTAATTGGAAACTACTGATAAGAAAAACCACAACGACCACACCCATTAAGTGAGCCAGAACCATAAAAATATACCTACTGGCGACAACAGGAATAGAGCATCACTACGTAGACGATCTCCTGGACAGCGTCGATACGGCGGAAGAAGCGATTCAGCTCGGCAGGGATGTCAAACTAATGCACTGAAATGCTGGCTTCAATATACGCAACTGGTTGTCCACCTCCGAAGAAGTCTTACAAGCAATGGAAATTCTTCCGGGCGTAAGGGTAAGACATTTCAAGATCATTCGGAAGAAATATAAGAAACAGCAAACATTTTGGGGCTCTGGTGGAATACGTAGGAGGACATTTTTACATTTTGCAGTTTACCAAGGGTCCATCAGATGTAGATGTATTGGGAGGAAATCGAATCGTGAACTCTTAAGCATTCTTATGTCTATTTACGACCCTTCGGGATTTCTTTCATTTTATCTCGTAAGGCTGAAAGTTTTACTGCAAGAAGTGTGGAGGACATCTACTGAGTGGGACGAAGTAATACCAATGCAAAATTTCAAGGTGTTATACATCGCAACGAATCAGCATACAAGCCCTTATTCAATTACACATATTTGTAACCGCCAGTTAGGATGCGATGGCAGCAGTGGTGTATATGCAGTTTAAGGATGGCGATAACATAGAGTGTGCGATTGTTGGCTCAATAATAAGGTTGCTCCAGACGAACCATTGTCGATCCCCAGATTAGATCTGCAAGCTGCATTAGTGGGTTCCCGTTTGGATAATACTATTTGCAAAAGCCAGTATTATCGATAAAAAAGGTTTTCTGGACTGACTCTAGAAATGTTTTATGCTGACTTAAGGAAGATTCAAAGAAGTTTAAACAGTTGGTAATGTTCCGCAACACAAAAGAAGAGTGGAGGTGGTTCCAACTATTATAAATTGAATGTAGCTGACAAGGGCACAAAGTTAGCAAAATCACATGCCTCTGATGAACGAGATCCATGGTTCAGAGGTCCAGAGAAGGTATAGAGAAGTGGTTCAGTGGTTCAGAGAAGGAAACGTGCCAATCACTAACTAAACTGAAGAGCATCTCCTAGATGAGTTAAGACATCGGTTTATTTTGCAATCAAGCACATCTGTGGACAAAATCCTTCTTGATATTAATCAGTTTTCATCATGGAGACGTTTAAACTAGAGCATGGATTAATCATTTCATTCACATTCTGAAATATCGAAAACGCGGAGTTGTCACAAACAGAACTTCAAAATCCAGCGAACTTCAACAAGCAGAGACAATAATCATTCAAGCGGTATAAAAAGGTAGGTATGTTGATGAGATGGCGATGTTGAAAACGAAACGTGGACCAGGAGGATATACTTGAGATAAAGAGGCGCATTGATGGGGCATGGTGCGTAGAAGAACAAACAAAGTGCCCAATCATCTTGTTTAAAGATCATCATGTAAGTTTCTTGATTGTTGATATTATCATAAACTTTTCCATCATCGCTGTCATGAAACGTGGTAAACGCTGTTCGCCAAAAATGTTGGATAACACGCTTAAAGACACTTGTTAGGTCAGTCAGAAGACATTGCCAACGATGTAAGAGCCTCGGAGCAGTTCCAGTGACTCCAGAGATGGCCCCACATTTTAGGAATTTTATGTCCAGACGTGGAATGAAAAGCTTGAGGGAGCGGAAAAAGAACTTAGAGAAACATTCCACTAAGTGGACCTCGTTGGAAAGACTTTTACCAGTGCCGACCATATGGTATTTCAGCCCGCCTGCTGCTCCACATATGGGAGGCTGCTGGGAGAGATTGATTGGTTCCGTAAAGAAGGTGTTGAAGGAAATAACGCATAATCAACGATTGGAAGATGAGTCATTACGCTCGTTTCTTATACAGGTCGAAGGAATCATAAATGCTCGCCCTCTAACTCACGTTCCAGTAGAAGCAGATGATCTAGAAGCACTAACGCCAAATTATTTCCTGCTTGAGTCTTCATGTGGAGCTAAACTTTTAGGTCAGTTTAATGATCAAGATATTCTTCTTCAAAAAAATTGGAGAATCGCTCAGCAACTAACAAACATTTTTGGAAAGAACATCGACAAGGGAGATGTGGTAGTGATAGTCAATGAGAATCTATCAAGAGGTTCCTGGCACATGGGTTTAGTTGCGGGTGTTGTTAGAGCAAATGATGGACAAGTAACACGAGCTCTGGTGAAAACTGCGAATGGAGTGTATGACAGGCCAGTAGTCAAACTAGCTATTTTGGACGTCAGGAAGAAGACCATAGGTGAAACGCCTGAAGAATTAGCCGCATCACCGGAGTGGGGAAATGTTGCTGGCCGTGCTTCAACTGCTGAACACACTTTATAAATATCCCTATCAAGAAGGGATGTCATCATCACAGTAGGAAAAAAAATAAATACGAATAAAATAACGCAGATTTTAACACGGATTTCATGGTACTCTAAGAGCGATAGCTGAAGGCGATGGTTGCTTATTTGAATTCGAAAAACACTTAATTTGTTAGGTACTTTACCTATACATATTTATTCTTGATTAACAATAAACGATTCTCTCATGTATTACACCAGGGCACTACTTAAGAAGACAAACGAGACAGCAAAGCAAAAAGGCGTAAGATATGTATGGCTTAAGGGAAACAAAGTTCTATTGAGAAAAATTTTAGAAATGATTTGATTTTTTCCGCCCTTATCGAATGCCCTTCCAACTGTGATATGATTTTCATGAATACTTTCTATTGCGATAATAAACTATTTATTGTTCACCAAAATATCAGAAGTCTAAAAGAAAACTTCTCAGCTCTTGTAACACATACTGACTCATTTGCATGTAATCCAGATATTATGATTGTCTCAGGATTCATGAATGTGAACAAAATGATTACTCTATTCCCGGATTTCGTTTTTATGCGAATACAAAAGCGGCAGGTGGAGTTGGGTGTTTTATTAAATACGAACACAATCTGATTGACGTCCTTTGCGTTCATTGCCCCAGTGCTGATGTTTTAAGAATTTCCATTGAAATTAAGCACGAAGTGTATGCCTTTTTATGCATTTATAGATTGCATATGTTTAATGTGATGATGTTGATAAATGACTTTTCTGTTCTTTTAGCAAAAGAGAAATCAAAAACTAGCTTCAATGATCGTTTCAGAAATGTCAGACTATTGAAGTGTGAACACGGTATATTTGATCTAAGTATTACTGACCATTCTATGACTGCTATATTACTTAACGTTACACATAAGAAACAAACCCAAACTCCAGATCCTCTGCACGGTAAAATAAAAATAGACTTCCAAAAACTTAATCATAATTTGTGTCACGAGTTCTGGGAAAATATTTATTCTGGCAGTAATGTGTCTACTGCCTATACCACCTTCATTGCCACACTTAAGAAGCGCATCTAGGATTGTTCCTCTTCTCTGCCTTCTAAAATCTATGAAAAGGCTTAAACCGTCGATATCCAACTCCTTACTAATTAAGGTGTCTATAAAAATTAAGATTAGATTAAAATGCAAGAGAAATCCTAACAATTTTCTCCTTAAAACTAAATACAAAAAACTGTGATTAGAATTAAAAAGGAAATTCCTCTCTGTCGGGATAGTTTTTATCGCTCTCAATTTAATACGGCAAAAGGAAATCTAAGAAAGGAATGGAAAATGATCAATAGCCTACTTAACAAGGACTCAAACAAAAAAGTATCTAGTGTTTTATGTACTGATGGCGTTGAAAAAATAGATAAACGTGAAATTGCAGACGCTTTTAATAGTTATTTTTCTAATATCGGACGCAGCCTATGTGATCAAATCGTACAGTGTTGTGTCCATTGTCCAAATGCTTATGGATGTGTTGTTCCAATGCAAGAAAGTAGTTTCGCCTTTGAACCAATAACCCCGTTGGAAATTTTTAGAACAATTGGTAGTTTAAATAAATTGAATTCTTGTGGTGCTGATGGTTTATCTAATATTGTCGTAAAAAGTATTGCATCTTTTACGGTGGATGTCTTAGCAAAAATCTTTGTGTGTTTACTGGTGTTTTTCCGAATGATCTTAAATGTGCTGATGTCATACCTCTATTCAAGAAAGGCTCTACAATGGAAAAGGCACACCAACTGCTTTTGCAGGTGTTTGGACTTAGTTTCCGACATCAATTGGGACGTGAACCTGTTAAGGCATTGGCTTGTTCCAAAACTAAATCAATGTTGTTTAACTTGTCTCATGCTCAGAAACTGGATGCTGATGTTTACTTTCATGCACCTAATTGCCAAAGCCATACATACATTAGTGTAGGCCCGTGGCGTTGTGGGTATGTGCGTCGACTCCTACGCATTTGGAACTACCTGTCTAGGTTCTATTCCTGGTACGACAAAAATACTTTTCACGGCCCCACCTCTTTCGAGTCACTGACAATGCTCAAAGAGTATAACTGTCTAGAAAAAGCTTCTCAAAATTGACCGTTCGGAGTCGGCACAAAACTGTAGGTGCCTTCCACTCGTGATAGAACAATAGCACGCACAACACGAGTGGTTGCTAAGAAGCTAGGCCCTGGCCCTCTACGAGCTGTAGCGCCACCAATATTATTATATTATTATTATACATTACCAAAATGCAGATTTGGTTTTAATTCCTCTTGCCCCACTTTGTGTAGTAGTTAAAACTGTAGTGACAAGTGTTTTTTTGATAGAGAGTGTCAATGAATTCAAGTATTTAGGGCTCATTTTGGATGCAATTTTTAAATCATGCAAATGAATTGAAGAAATATTTCCGTTCCACACTTAGACATTTTTATTCTTTGCGTAATGTGTAATGCGGAATATTTCACTCAAAGCTACAATATGGTATTACTTGTTTGGGAGGTGGACATATTTCTAAAATTAAACTCATACTAATTCTACAAAAGTACATTCTACGAATAATCTCTCGCAAACCTGGTAGATATCCTAGCTTTCCTTTGTTGTATGTTTTAAGAGTTCTTCCTGTTCGTCATTTGTACTGTTTTAAAGTGCTAAAAGCGTTCTTTATGAGATCTGGTAATCATAATGTTCGTATAATTTCAAGTCATAATTTTTTAGAAACTCTTCAAACATGATAGTACCACTGCTTACTATCATTTTGCCTCTGTCCCGTGTATTCGCTTATTTAATAAACTCCCGGTATCGATTAAAACACAACTAATACCCGGTTTATTTCTAAAGTCCTTAAAAATGTGGTTATTTTACCTTAACTACGATAAAATAGAATCAAATTTATTTAAATTCGTACTTCTTTATATATGAATATACCTTATTCTCAAAATATTATACTTTGCTTGTATTCTCTTTTGCAAGGTTGCCCCACATAAAAACATAATATTTGTTTCGAATTTGGGGGCTTATTTCATGCCTTTTTAGGGATTTATTTCGTTTTATATTTTGGGACTAATTTCACAGCGAAATAACATATAATGTCTGAAAAAGGTGCTTATGATATATAATACTTTCAGGGTTGATTAATTTCGCCGGTGATGTATGCTAAGTGTGTGTTCACAAATTGTATGTATAAAAAAGTAGTACCTACTTCAAGGTGCGGAAAATCAACAAATTAAAATGCATTATTTCGTTATTTACATTTTCTGAATATAACTTTAGTTTCATATGAAGGATATAATGTTAAATTTATCAAGAACCCCAGAGGTACGAATATTTGAAGGTCTAAATATAAAAAAAGGCATTTTTAAATTTGCAAATTTCAACATAAATTGTTAATAACTTTGTTATGTTATTAGTTATTAGTTTCCTGGAAAAATGAGAGGGATACTACGATTTCCAAGGCGCCAAGATTTGAAAACGCCATTTTGTAGATCTCGATCAAATAAGCACAAAACATAATGGACGACAGAATAATATTCATTTTAGACAGATAGATATTTATTGGCTGCATAGTGTAACAATATTTTAACAACGTTATCTCTAGCTTGCACAGAGATATGGTTTTATAGAAACCTTACTGCTGAAAATACAATTGTTTTACAAGTAAGATATGCAGTTCGGTAAGTTGAATCTATCTTGGAGGAAAAACAATGGAAAAAAAACCTCCATTTAAGAGAGATATTAATTTTTTTCTATGAAAATCAAATGCAAATAATCAAATATTTTGCTTCCGTGCAAATAGCGTGTGGCATATTTCTAGAAGTTATCAGTTTTCAAACACACTTTTCAAAACAAAAATGGCGTTTTCAAATCTTGGCTCCCCGGAAATCGTAGTCGTGCCAAAATGAGTTACAGATTCGTGGTTTACGCACAATAAAGGAAGCAAATTGGAATGAGCCGCAAAAAGCAATATCGTAGGAACAACTTGCACTGGAGTATATCAAAGATACATGGAGATACAGGGCGACGTAGCACTAGAAATTGTAAATGAGCAAATTAACAATTTACTAAAAAAGGGCTTTGCAAGAAAACTCAGCAAGGAAGAATTGAAACAACATCATCCAAGAAATTGGTATCTGCCTACCTTCATAGTAAGAAACCAAAATAAGCTAGGAAAAATACGATTAGTGTGGGATGCAGCAGCCAACACCGGAGATACATCTTTGAATAGCTTCTTACTGAAAGGACCAGGTGAGTATAAGCCGCTTCTGGAAATTTTATATGCATTTGAAACGAACCGGATAGTCATCGCTGGTGGTATTGAGGAAATGTTTCACCAGGTCGGTTTGAGCATAGAAGATCAGTATGCTCAGAGATTTCTGTGGTGTTTTGGTAAATCCCATTGTGAACCGTATGTTTTTTTTGTAATAAAGGTGCTTACGTTTGAAGCGGCACGCTCCCCAAGTTTTGCTCAACACGTACAAAATTTAAATGCACGGCAGTTTACTAAAATCGTTCTAAGACTGGGGACAGCAGGAATAGAGTATCACTACGTAGACGATCTCCTGGACAGCGTCGATACGGTGGAAGAAGCGATTCAGCTCGGCAGGGATGTCAAACTAATCCACTCAAATGCTGGCTTCAATATACGCAACTGGTTGTCCAGCTCCGAAGAAGTATTACAAGCACTGGAAATTCTTCCGGGCGTAAGAGTAATTCATTCGGAAGAAATATAAGAAACAGCAAACATTTTGGGGCTCTGGTGGAATACGTAGGAGGACATTTTTAAATTTTGCAGTTTACCAAGGGTCCATCAGATGCAGATGTATTGGGAGGAAATCGAATCGTGAACTCTTAAGCATTCTTATGTCTATTTACGACCCTTCGGGATTTCTTTCATTTTATCTCGTAAGGCTGAAAGTTTTACTGCAAGAAGTGTGGAGGACATCTACTGAGTGGGACGAAGTAATACCAATGCAAAATTTCAAGGTGTTATACATCGCAACGAATCAGCATACAAGCCCTTATTCAATTACACATATTTGTAACCGCCAGTTAGGATGCGATGGCAGCAGTGGTGTATATGCAGTTTAAGGATGGCGATAACATAGAGTGTGCGATTGTTCAATAATAAGGTTGCTCCAGACGAACCATTGTCGATCCCCAGATTAGATCTACAAGCTGCATTAGTGGGTTCCCATTTGGCTAATACTATTTGCAAAAGCCAGTATAATCGATAAAAAAGGTTTTCTGGACTGACTCTAGAAATGTTTTATGCTGACTTAAGGAAGATTCAAGGAAGTTTAAACAGTTCGTAATGTTCCGAGTTGCAGAGATTCTGGTTATAACATGAAGGGAAGAGTGGAGGTGGTTCCAACTATTATAAATTGAATGTAGCTGACAAGGGTACACAGTTGGCAAAATTACCTGCCTCTAATAACCGAGATCCATGGCTCAGATGAGTTAAGACATCGGTTTATTTTGCAATCAAGCACATCTGTGAACAAAATCCTTCTTGATATTAATCAGTTTTCATCATGGAGACGTTTAAACTATAGCATAGATTATTCATTTCATTCACATTCTGAAATATCGAAAACGCGGAGTTGTCACAAACAGAACTTCAAAATCCAGCAAACTTCAACAAGCAGAGACAATAATCATTCAAGCGGTATAAAGAAATAGGTATGTAGATAAGATGGCGATGTTGAAAAAGAAAAGGTTTTACCTTAATTAAGTCAACTTTACAAATGTTCGCCATACCTGGACCAGGAGGACATACTTGAGATAAAGAGACGCATTGAAGGGGCATGGTGCGTAGAAGAGCAAACAAAGTGCCCAATCATCTTGTTTAAAGATCATCATGTAAGTTTCTTGATTGTTGATATTATCATAAACTTTTCCATCATCGCTGTCATGAAACGTGGTAAACGCTGTTCGCCAAAAATGTTGGATAACACGCTTAAAGACACTTGTTAGGTCAGTCAGAAGACATTGCCAACGATGTAAGAGCCTCGGAGCAGTTCCAGTGACTCCAGAGATGGCCCCACATTTTAGGAATTTTATGTCCAGACGTGGAATGAAAAGCTTGAGGGAGCGGAAAAAGAAACATTCCACTAAGTGGACCTCGTTGGAAAGACTTTTACCAGTGCCGACCATATGGTATTTCAGCCCGCCTGCTGCTCCACATATGGGAGGCTGCTGGGAGAGATTGATTGGTTCCGTAAAGAAGGTGTTGAAGGAAATAACGCATAATCAACGATTGGAAGATGAGTCATTACGCTCGTTTCTTATACAGGTCGAAGGAATCATAAATGCTCGGCCTCTAACTCACGTTCCAGTAGAAGCAGATGATCTAGAAGCACTAACGCCAAATTATTTCCTGCTTGAGTCTTCATGTGGAGCTAAACTTTTAGGTCAGTTTAATGATCAAGATATTCTTCTTCAAAAAAATTGGAGAATCGCTCAGCAACTAACAAACATTTTTGGAAAGAACATCGACAAGGGAGATGTGGTAGTGATAGTCAATGAGAATCTATCAAGAGGTTCCTGGCACATGGGTTTAGTTGCGGGTGTTGTTAGAGCAAATGATGGACAAGTAACACGAGCTCTGGTGAAAACTGCGAATGGAGTGTATGACAGGCCAGTAGTCAAACTAGCTATTTTGGACGTCAGGAAGAAGACCATAGGTGAAGCCTGAAGAATTAGCCGCATCACCGGAGTGGGGAAATGTTGCTGGCCGTGCTTCAACTGCTGAACACACTTTATAAATATCCCTATCAAGAAGGGATGTCATCATCACAGTAGGAAAAAAAATAAATACGAATAAAATAACGCAGATTTTAACACGGATTTCATGGTACTCTAAGAGCGATAGCTGAAGGCGATGGTTGCTTATTTGAATTCGAAAAACACTTAATTTGTTAGGTACTTTACCTATACATATTTATTCTTGATTAACAATAAACGATTCTCTCATGTATTACACCAGGGCACTACTTAAGAAGACAAACGAGACAGCAAAGCAAAAAGGCGTAAGATATGTATGGCTTAAGGGAAACAAAGTTCTATTGAGAAAAATTTTAGAAATGATTTGATTTTTTCCGCCCTTATCGAATGCCCTTCCAACTGTGATATGATTTTCACGAATACTTTCTATTGCGATAATAAACTATTTATTGTTCACCAAAATATCAGAAGTCTAAAAGAAAACTTCTCAGCTCTTGTAACACATACTGACTCATTTGCATGTAATCCAGATATTATGATTGTCTCAGGATTCATGAATGTGAACAAAATGATTACTCTATTCCCGGATTTCGTTTTTATGCGAATACAAAAGCGGCAGGTGGAGTTGGGTGTTTTATTAAATACGAACACAATCTGATTGACGTCCTTTGCGTTCATTGCCCCAGTGCTGATGTTTTAAGAATTTCCATTGAAATTAAGCACGAAGTGTATGCCTTTTTATGCATTTATAGATTGCATATGTTTAATGTGATGATGTTGGTAAATGACTTTTCTGTTCTTTTAGCAAAAGAGAAATCAAAAACTAGCTTCAATGATCGTTTCAGAAATGTCAGACTATTGAAGTGTGAACACGGTATATTTGATCTAAGTATTACTGACCATTCTATGACTGCTATATTACTTAACGTTACACATAAGAAACAAACCCAAACTCCAGATCCTCTGCACGGTAAAATAAAAATAGACTTCCAAAAACTTAATCATAATTTGTGTCACGAGTTCTGGGAAAATATTTATTCTGGCAGTAATGTGTCTACTGCCTATACCACCTTCATTGCCACACTTAAGAAGCACATCTAGGATTGTTCCTCTTCTCTGCCTTCTAAAATCTATGAAAAGGCTTAAACCGTGGATATCCAACTCCTTACTAATTAAGGTGTCTATAAAAAATAAGATTAGATTAAAATGCAAGAGAAATCCTAACAATTTTCTCCTTAAAACTAAATACAAAAAACTGTGATTAGAATTAAAAAGGAAATTCCTCTCTGTCGGGATAGTTTTTATCGCTCTCAATTTAATACGGCAAAAGGAAATCTAAGAAAGGAATGGAAAATGATCAATAGCTTACTTAACAAGGACTCAAACAAAAAAGTATCTAGTGTTTTATGTACTGATGGCGTTGAAAAAATAGATAAACGTGAAATTGCAGACGCTTTTAATAGTTATTTTTCTAATATCGGACGCAGCCTATGTGATCAAATCGTACAGTGTTGTGTCCATTGTCCAAATGCTTATGGATGTGTTGTTCCAATGCAAGAAAGTAGTTTCGCCTTTGAACCAATAACCCCGTTGGAAATTTTTAGAACAATTGGTAGTTTAAATAAATTGAATTCTTGTGGTGCTGATGGTTTATCTAATATTGTCGTAAAAAGTATTGCATCTTTTACGGTGGATGTCTTAGCAAAAATCTTTGTGTGTTTACTGGTGTTTTTCCGAATGATCTTAAATGTGCTGATGTCATACCTCTATTCAAGAAAGGCTCTACAATGGAAAAGGCACACCAACTGCTTTTGCAGGTGTTTGGACTTAGTTTCCGACATCAATTGGGACGTGAACCTGTTAAGGCATTGGCTTGTTCCAAAACTAAATCAATGTTGTTTAACTTGTCTCATGCTCAGAAACTGGATGCTGATGTTTACTTTCATGCACCTAATTGCCAAAGCCATACATACATTAGTGTAGGCCCGTGGCGTTGTGGGTATGTGCGTCGACTCCTACGCATTTGGAACTACCTGTCTAGGTTCTATTCCTGGTACGACAAAAATACTTTTCACGGCCCCACCTCTTTCGAGTCACTGACAATGCTCAAAGAGTATAACTGTCTAGAAAAAGCTTCTCAAAATTGACCGTTCGGAGTCGGCACAAAACTGTAGGTGCCTTCCACTCGTGATAGAACAATAGCACGCACAACACGAGTGGTTGCTAAGAAGCTAGGCCCTGGCCCTCTACGAGCTGTAGCGCCACCAATATTATTATATTATTATTATACATTACCAAAATGCAGATTTGGTTTTAATTCCTCTTGCCCCACTTTGTGTAGTAGTTAAAACTGTAGTGACAAGTGTTTTTTTGATAGAGAGTGTCAATGAATTCAAGTATTTAGGGCTCATTTTTGCAAACTCATGATGCAATTTTTAAATCATGCAAATGAATTGAAGAAATATTTCCGTTCCACACTTAGACATTTTTATTCTTTGCGTAATGTGGAATGCGGAATATTTCACTCAAAGCTACAATATGGTATTACTTGTTTGGGAGGTGGACATATTTCTAAAATAAAACTCATACTAATTCTACAAAAGTACATTCTACGAATAATCTCTCGCTAACCTGGTAGATATCCTAGCTTTCCTTTGTTGTATGTTTTAAGAGTTCTTCCTGTTCGTCATTTGTACTGTTTTAAAGTGCTAAAAGCGTTCTTTATGAGATCTGGTAATCATAATGTTCGTATAATTTCAAGTCATAATTTTTTAGAAACTCTTCAAACATGATAGTACCACTGCTTACTACCATTTTGCCTCTGTCCCGTGTATTCGCTTATTTAATAAACTCCCGGTATCGATTAAAACACAACTAATACCCGGTTTATTTCTAAAGTCCTTAAAAATGTGGTTATTTTACCTTAACTACGATAAAATAGAATCAAATTTATTTAAATTCGTACTTCTTTATATATGAATATCCCTTATTCTCAAAATATTATACTTTGCTTGTATTCTCTTTTGCAAGGTTGCCCCACATAAAAACATAATATTTGTTTCGAATTTGGGGGCTTATTTCATGCCTTTTTAGAGATTTATTTCGTTTTATATTTTGGGACTAATTTCACAGCGAAATAACATATAATGTCTGAAAAAGGTGCTTATGATATATAATACTTTCAGGGTTGATTAATTTCGCCGGTGATGTATGCTAAGTGTGTGTTCACAAATTGTATGTATAAAAAAGTAGTACCTACTTCAAGGTGCGGAAAATCAACAAATTAAAATGCATTATTTCGTTATTTACATTTTCTGAATATAACTTTAGTTTCATATGAAGGATATAATGTTAAATTTATCAAGAACCCCAGAGGTACGAATATTTGAAGGTCTAAATATAAAAAAAGGCATTTTTAAATTTGCAAATTTCAACATAAATTGTTAATAACTTTGTTATGTTATTAGTTATTAGTTTCCTGGAAAAATGAGAGGGATACTACGATTTCCAAGGCGCCAAGATTTGAAAACGCCATTTTGTAGATCTCGATCAAATAAGCACAAAATATAATGGACGACAGAATAATATTCATTTTAGACAGATAGATATTTATTGGCTGCATAGTGTAACAATATTTTAACAACGTTATCTCTAGCTTGCACAGAGATATGGTTTTATAGAAACCTTACTGCTGAAAATACAATTGTTTTACAAGTAAGATATGCAGTTCGGTAAGTTGAATCTATCTTGGAGGAAAAACAATGGAAAAAAAACCTCCATTTAAGAGAGATATTAATTTTTTTCTATGAAAATCAAATGCA
This sequence comes from Eristalis pertinax, assembly GCA_907269125.1. Lineage (NCBI taxonomy): Eukaryota > Metazoa > Arthropoda > Insecta > Diptera > Syrphidae > Eristalis > Eristalis pertinax. Next base: position 88,678,084 of record OU026145.1, read on the forward strand.
AATAATCAAATATTTTGCTTCCGTGCAAATAGCGTGTGGCATATTTCTAGAAGTTATCAGTTTTCAAACACACTTTTCAAAACAAAAATGGCGTTTTCAAATCTTGGCTCCCCGGAAATCGTAGTCGTGCCAAAATGAGTTACAGATTCGTGGTTTACGCACAATAAAGGAAGCAAATTGGAATGAGCCGCAAAAAGCAATATCGTAGGAACAACTTGCACTGGAGTATATCAAAGATACATGGAGATACAGGGCGACGTAGCACTAGAAATTGTAAATGAGCAAATTAACAATTTACTAAAAAAGGGCTTTGCAAGAAAACTCAGCAAGGAAGAATTGAAACAACATCATCCAAGAAATTGGTATCTGCCTACCTTCATAGTAAGAAACCAAAATAAGCTAGGAAAAATACGATTAGTGTGGGATGCAGCAGCCAACACCGGAGATACATCTTTGAATAGCTTCTTACTGAAAGGACCAGGTGAGTATAAGCCGCTTCTGGAAATTTTATATGCATTTGAAACGAACCGGATAGTCATCGCTGGTGGTATTGAGGAAATGTTTCACCAGGTCGGTTTGAGCATAGAAGATCAGTATGCTCAGAGATTTCTGTGGTGTTTTGGTAAATCCCATTGTGAACCGTATGTTTTTTTTGTAATAAAGGTGCTTACGTTTGAAGCGGCACGCTCCCCAAGTTTTGCTCAACACGTACAAAATTTAAATGCACGGCAGTTTACTAAAATCGTTCTAAGACTGGGGACAGCAGGAATAGAGTATCACTACGTAGACGATCTCCTGGACAGCGTCGATACGGTGGAAGAAGCGATTCAGCTCGGCAGGGATGTCAAACTAATCCACTCAAATGCTGGCTTCAATATACGCAACTGGTTGTCCAGCTCCGAAGAAGTATTACAAGCACTGGAAATTCTTCCGGGCGTAAGAGTAAGACATTTCAAGATCATTCGGAAGAAATATAAGAAACAGCAAACATTTTGGGGCTCTGGTGGAATACGTAGGAGGACATTTTTAAATTTTGCAGTTTACCAAGGGTCCATCAGATGCAGATGTATTGGGAGGAAATCGAATCGTGAACTCTTAAGCATTCTTATGTCTATTTACGACCCTTCGGGATTTCTTTCATTTTATCTCGTAAGGCTGAAGGTTTTACTGCAAGAAGTGTGGAGGACATCTACTGAGTGGGACGAAGTAATACCAATGCAAAATTTCAAGGTGTTATACATCGCAACGAATCAGCATACAAGCCCTTATTCAATTACACATATTTGTAACCGCCAGTTAGGATGCGATGGCAGCAGTGGTGTATATGCAGTTTCAGGATGGCGATAACATAGAGTGTGCGATTGTTCAATAATAAGGTTGCTCCAGACGAACCATTGTCGATCCCCAGATTAGATCTACAAGCTGCATTAGTGGGTTCCCATTTGGCTAATACTATTTGCAAAAGCCAGTATAATCGATAAAAAAGGTTTTCTGGACTGACTCTAGAAATGTTTTATGCTGACTTAAGGAAGATTCAAGGAAGTTTAAACAGTTCGTAATGTTCCGAGTTGCAGAGATTCTGGTTATAACATGAAGGGAAGAGTGGAGGTGGTTCCAACTATTATAAATTGAATGTAGCTGACAAGGGCACACAGTTGGCAAAATTACCTGCCTCTAATAACCGAGATCCATGGCTCAGATGAGTTAAGACATCGGTTTATTTTGCAATCAAGCACATCTGTGAACAAAATCCTTCTTGATATTAATCAGTTTTCATCATGGAGACGTTTAAACTATAGCATAGATTATTCATTTCATTCACATTCTGAAATATCGAAAACGCGGAGTTGTCACAAACAGAACTTCAAAATCCAGCAAACTTCAACAAGCAGAGACAATAATCATTCAAGCGGTATAAAGAAATAGGTATGTTGATAAGATGGCGATGTTGAAAAAGAAAAGGTTTTACCTTAATTAAGTCAACTTTACAAATGTTCGCCATACCTGGACCAGGAGGACATACTTGAGATAAAGAGACGCATTGAAGGGGCATGGTGCGTAGAAGAGCAAACAAAGTGCCCAATCATCTTGTTTAAAGATCATCATGTAAGTTTCTTGATTGTTGATATTATCATAAACTTTTCCATCATCGCTGTCATGAAACGTGGTAAACGCTGTTCGCCAAAAATGTTGGATAACACGCTTAAAGACACTTGTTAGGTCAGTCAGAAGACATTGCCAACGATGTAAGAGCCTCGGAGCAGTTCCAGTGACTCCAGAGATGGCCCCACATTTTAGGAATTTTATGTCCAGACGTGGAATGAAAAGCTTGAGGGAGCGGAAAAAGAAACATTCCACTAAGTGGACCTCGTTGGAAAGACTTTTACCAGTGCCGACCATATGGTATTTCAGCCCGCTTGCTGCTCCACATATGGGAGGCTGCTGGGAGAGATTGATTGGTTCCGTAAAGAAGGTGTTGAAGGAAATAACGCATAATCAACGATTGGAAGATGAGTCATTACGCTCGTTTCTTATACAGGTCGAAGGAATCATAAATGCTCGCCCTCTAACTCACGTTCCAGTAGAAGCAGATGATCTAGAAGCACTAACGCCAAATTATTTCCTGCTTGAGTCTTCATGTGGAGCTGAACTTTTAGGTCAATTTAATGATAAAGATATTCTTCTTCAAAAACATTGGAAAATCGCTCAGCAACTAACAAACATTTTTGGAAAGAACATCGACAAGGGAGATGTGGTAGTGATAGTCAATGAGAATCTATCAAGAGGTTCCTGGCACATGGGTTTAGTTGCGGGTGTTGTTAGAGCAAATGATGGACAAGTAACACGAGCTCTGGTGAAAACTGCGAATGGAGTGTATGACAGGCCAGTAGTCAAACTAGCTATTTTGGACGTCAGGAAGAAGACCATAGGTGAAACGCCTGAAGAATTAGCCGCATCACCGGAGTGGGGAAATGTTGCTGGCCGTGCTTCAACTGCTGAACACACTTTATAAATATCCCTATCAGGAAGGGATGTCATCATCACAGTAGGAAAAAAAATAAATACGAATAAAATAACGCAGATTTTAACACGGATTTCATGGTACTCTAAGAGCGATAGCTGAAGGCGATGGTTGCTTATTTGAATTCGAAAAACACTTAATTTGTTAGGTACTTTACCTATATATATTTATTCTTGATTAACAATAAACGATTCTCTCATGTATTACAACAGGGCACTACTTAAGAAGACAAACGAGACAGCAAAGCAAAAAGGCGTAAGATATGTATGGCTTAAGGGAAACAAAGTTCTATTGAGAAACATTTTAGAAATGATTTGATTTTTTCCGCCCTTATCGAATGCCCTTCCAACTGTGATATGATTTTCACGAATACTTTCTATTGCGATAATAAACTATTTATTGTTCACCAAAATATCAGAAGTCTAAGAGAAAACTTCTCAGCTCTTGTAACACATACTGACTCATTTACATGTAATCCAGATATTATGATTGTCTCAGGATTCATGAATGTGAACAAAATGATCGTTTTTATGCGAATACAAAAGCGGCAGGTGGAGTTGGGTGTTTTATTAAATACGAACACAATCTGATTGACGTCCTTTGCGTTCATTGCCCCAGTGCTGATGTTTTAAGAATTTCCATTGAAATTAAGCACGAAGTGTATGCCTTTTTATGCATTTATAGATTGCATATGTTTAATGTGATGATGTTGGTAAATGACTTTTCTGTTCTTTTAGCAAAAGAGAAATCAAAAACTAGCTTCAATGATCGTTTCAGAAATGTCAGACTATTGAAGTGTGAACACGGTATATTTGATCTAAGTATTACTGACCATTCTATGACTGCTATATTACTTAACGTTACACATAAGAAACAAACCCAAACTCCAGATCCTCTGCACGGTAAAATAAAAATAGACTTCCAAAAACTTAATCATAATTTGTGTCACGAAATACGAAGTAGTAAAATACGACGTAGATTTCAACACAGATTTCATGGAATTCTAAGAGCGATAGCTGACGGCGACTTAAGAAGACAAAAGAGACAGCAAAGCAAAAAGGCGTAAGATATGTATGGTTTAAGGGAAACAAAATTCTATTGAGAAGAAGTGAAGGTGGACAAGTTATCTATATTAAATCATTTGATGATATTTCTCTTATTAGTTTATTTTGCCTGTGCAAATGAATTTTAGAAATGATTTAATTGATAACTTTTTCGCCCTTATCGAATGCCCTTCCAACTGTGATATGATTTTCATGAATACTTCCTATTGCGATAATAAACTATCTATTGTTCACCAAAATATCAGAAGTCTAAGAGAAAACTTCTCAGCTCTTGTAACACATATTGACTCATTTGCATGTACTCCAGATATTGTGTTTGTCTCAGAAATTTAGATTTATGATTGTGAAAAAATGACTACTCTATTCCCGGATTTAGTTTTTTTGCGAATACAAATGAAAATTATGCGTCAGGTGGAGTTGGGTGTTTTATTAAAGACGAACACAATCTGATTGATGTCCTTTGCGTTCATTGCCGTGCTGATGTTTTAAGAGTTTCCATTGAAATTAAGCACGAAGTGTATGCCTTTTATGCATTTATAGATTGCATATGTTTAATGTGATGATGCTGGTAAATGACTTTTCTGTTCTTTTAGCAATAGAGAAATCAAAAAATTTAATAATTGTAGGAGATTTTAATAAAGACTGCCTGGATGGTGGTACAAATGTGTCTAACTATCTTGCATTACTAGCTTCAATGGTCGTTTCAGAAATGTCAGACTATTGAAGTGTGAACACGGTATATTTGATCTAAGTATTACTGACCATTCTATGACTGCTATATTACTTAACGTTACACATAAGAAACAAACCCAAACTCCAGATCCTCTGCACGGTAAAATAAAAATAGACTTCCAAAAACTTAATCATAATTTGTGTCACGAGTTCTGGGAAAATATTTATTCTGGCAGTGATGTGTCTACTGCCTATACCACCTTCATTGCCACACTTAAGAAGCACATCACGGATTGTTCCTCTTCTCTGCCTTCTAAAAGATCTATAAAATGGCTCAAACCGTTGATATCCAACTCCTTACTAAAGAAGGTATCTATAAAAGTAAGATTAGATTAAAATGCAAGAGAAATCCTAACAATTTTCTCCTTAAAACTAAATACAAACAACTGTGTTTAGAATTAAAAAGGAAATTCCCCTCTGTTGGGATAGTTTTTATCGGAATGGAAAATAATCAATAGCTTACTTAACAAGGACTCATACAAAAAAATATCTAGTGTTTTATGTACTGATGGCGTTGAAAAAATAGATGAACTTGAAATTGCAGACGCTTTTAATAGTTATTTTTCTAATATCGGACGCAGCCTGTGTGATCAAGTCGTACAGTGTTGTGTCCATTGTCCAAATGCTAATGGATGTGTTGTTCCAATGCAAGAAAGTAGTTTCGTCTTTGAACCAATAACCCCGTTGGAAATTTTTAGAACAATTGGCAGTTTAAATAAATCTAATTCTTGTGGTGCTGATGGTTTTTCTAATATTGTCTTAAAAAGTGTTGCATGTTGCATCTTAGCAGAAATCTTTCACCGTAGTGTGTTTACTGGTGATTCTCCGAATGATGTTAAATGTGCTGATGTCATACCTCTATTCAAGAAAGGCTTTTGTAGTAGTCAAAACTGTAGTGATAAGTGTTTTGTGATAGAGAGTGTCAATGAAATCAATTATTTAGGGCTCATTTTGGATACTGTTATGAAATTTTTAAATCATGCAATGAATTGAAGAAATATTTCCGTTCCATACTTAGACATTTTTATTATTTGCGTAATGTATTTTCACCGAAGCTGTTAACTGCTATTTACTATGGAATATTTCACCCAAAGCTACAATATGGTATTACTTGTTGGGGAGGTGGATATCTTTCTAAAATAAAACCCAGACTAATTCTACAAAAGCACATCTACATCTACGAATAATCTCTCGCTTTTAAGAGTTCTTCCTGTCATTTGTGCTAAAAGCGTTCTTTATAAGATCTGGTAATCGTAATGTTCGTATAATTTCAAGTCATAATTTGCGTGGAAACTCTTCAAACAAGTTAATATACCTAAGTTTCGTACCACTGCTTACTATCATTTTGCCTCTGTCCTGTGTATTCGCTTATTTTTTATAAACTACCGGAATCGATTAAAACACAACTAATACCCGGTTTATGTGTAAATGAGGTTATTTTACCTTAACTACGATAAAATATAATCTCTTCTCTCTGATACTGTGGTCTAATTGATAACATTAGTATTACAGATGTTATATCAGAAGGTACTTAATATAAAAATATCTCTTATTCTCAAAATAGTATACTTTGTTTATATCCTCTTTTGCAAGGTTGCCCCACATAAACATATAATATTTGTTTAACTTCAAGTAAAGTGACATTCAACTCTATTTTTATTTTCTCTTAAAAAAAATACAGAATGTCACTTTATGTTATAATGTAATATAATATTACAATGTAATGTAATATAATAATGTAATGTATGTAATACTAAAAAATAAACTTATATATTTTTTGTTCAATAAAGTTTTTGCTCGCTCAGTGCGAATTCTAAAAAAATGTGGACTTTGATTTTTGACGTCACACACAGAATGCAAAGTTTCTTTTCTATATATAGATTGTCGAATTTGTTGTGGAGTCTTGTCCTTAGCTGTGCATTCATGGATTTCGGCCATCCTATCTTCAGAGATTGATAAAGACGCAGTAATGACACCTACATGGATATTTATATCTTTCTCAAAAACCTTTATTGGCATCGAGTTCCGAAAATATTGTTGAATCTTTCAAATATTTTATTTATTAAATCAAGAGTTGGGAACTTGCTAAATTTAGTTTTTGCGGATCTAAACAAAATCTTAATTGGTTGTTTTTCTTTTGAAATATCACTATCGAGCTGACCCAACCTCTAGTTCCGACTATATTTTCAATGCTTTTTAAGATTCTAGTGAAATCAAATTTTCTTGCCCACCGGTATCTAATGGACACTGCATTCTTTTGTTTGCTATTTTAAATTTTTCCAACCAAATGTTGATATAATTTATCAAATTTACTTTATAAATGTGAATTACTTATAACAAAATCTGAATTATCTTCTTCGTAACTTATACTCTTTTCACTAGCCTTCGACTGAGCTCGGAGGAAAACTATTATATAATTGCTGGGGATTTGAACTCCAAGCATAGAGAATGGGGCAATAGAGTGGATAACGACAGGGGGACCCCACTGTATAACTGGTTGGCAGAGCACAATATTGAGTTCAAGCTAGATTTGCTTGCAACTGATAGGCCATCGTACCCCAGATCCGGGTCCTATCTGGATCTGTTGTTGATCGACAGACGACTGACGATACTAGACGTGGAAAGGCGCACGCGGAACTGTTTAACTGCGGTTGAGTACGAGAGTGATCACTGCGGACTCTTCGCGGCTATTCAGCTCCCGAACGAGGTGGAAGAACTGGAGGAGTATGTCCAGAGGAATCCTTATAATTACAATAAGGCCCGCTGGCCTCGCTTCTCCAGGACGTTATCCACAGAACTACGTTCGAGTGGGATCAATCCTCCATCAAACAGAAACCTAACGAACGAAGAGGATGACAGGTACCTCATACAAATGGACGACGTAATTAAACGCACCATGGGCAAGACTATTCCGAAGGTAGTACAAATCGATGACAGCGATGTTTATCGAAATGCTACCATCGATGCACTTCACGTGCACAAAATTAGGCTGCTGTCAAGACTCAAACTCTTGCACAGGCGGTTTACAGATCCACAAGACGCGGAAGTTAGGGAATTGAAGTCGGAGATCAAGAACCTCCAACAGTTAATACGGATGAACTATAGCTTGGCTATAAGCTTGCACTGGGGCAATAAGATCTGGGCTGTACGATCTAACAACCCGGGTATGTTCCCACAAGTAAATAAAATATTTCGGAGGAAAGATCAAAACGACATTCAGGCCGTTAGACTTCCCAGAACGACAAATAACGAACAATTACTGACTTCAGTTGGCATCGATCCAGATGGGGCAGTGCTTGACAACGACTTCTTCGTGGTTGAAGATCCCCAGGAGAAGGTGAAAGCAATTGGTGCTGTGTTTCAGCGAGTGTATACGGTCAACGAGGTTCGTAGGCCGAATCACGACCTGGAGCATAGAGCCTCGCTAAACCACTTCGAGCTCCGAAACGAGATAAGTCAATGGCGATCTGAGAATCCTGGTTTTACCAGGTTCAGTGACGATAACATGGCAAATAATGCCGTCGCCAATGATGGAAATCACATCTTGATTTCTCAAGAATATCTTCAGGGTATCTTTAACTCGCAGAAGAAGAAAAAGTCGGTGGGAATCGATGGTATACCAAATATTGCGCTTCGCTATCTTCCCCCGAAGCCGTGCAGATTTACACAACACTGTTCAATAATGCGCTGAGTAATGCTTATTACCCGGCACACTGGAAAACAGCTGTGGTTCAACCAATCCCTAAACGGGACAAAGACAAAACTATCCCGACAAATCTTCGGTCGATCAGTCTTCTTCCTTGCATAAGCAAGGTTTGTGAAAAGATAGTCATAGGAGTTCTGAAACAATGGGTTGAGGAAAATAAGATCATACCGGACAACCAGTTCGGATTTAGGGCGGGGCATGAAACTATACATGCCGCGTCCAAACTGGTATCCGACATTCAGTGGAACAAAGACAAAAAGCAATGCACGGGTGCTTGCCTGATTGACTTGGAGAAAGCGTTCGACACCGTTTGGTTAGAGGGTCTCTTCCTCAAGCTGGTCAGGCTCGGCATAAGTAAACCATTGCTATACACGATCTATGACATGATAATAGGCAGAAAGTTCGTCGTGAAAAGTGGCGACGTAACTTCTACCACGGTCTTTGACATCAAAAATGGTCTGCAACAGGGAGCGGTTGGTTCGCCTATCTTGTTCTCAATATTCACTGCAGATCTTATAGGTTCCATGCCGCATCAAATTGCGTACGCCGACGATCTAGTAGCGTACAGATCAGGTCCGAAGGTCGAAGTAATAAGTAACTTGCTGCAACTTGACTTCGAACAAATTCAGCGATTTTGCGACGACTGTAAGTTGACTATCAACTTCCTGAAGTGCGAAACTATCCTTTTCAGCACCCCGCTGTACATGGAAGCATGGGATACGCGCACAAACTGGCGTAAGTTCGGCATAGTTCACCTGCAGGGACGGCCGTTAGATGTGAAAAGTGTAGTAAGGTATCTCGGCATTTGGTTGGACCAATATCTGTATTTTGACAAACATATAGATATTGCTCTGGCGAAAGCTAAAAAGGCCTTTGCTGTGGCAAGGGGGTTGTTTTACAGCAGCCAACTTGACACCAGAGTAAAGGTAATCTGCTACATGGCCCTCATCCGGCCAGTAATGGCCTACGGTTGTCCACTGTGGTTCAATGTGAGTCCTTCCCAGATGGAAAAGATGAGGTTGTTCGAGAGACAGTGTCTTCGCACTTGTCTCCGGTTGTATCGTACACCCCAGTCTGAGTACAAGAAGTTCTATCCTAACGAGGTCCTGTACAACGAGGCAAACTTGAACAGGATAGATAATTTTATTATGAAACTGATCAGAAGGCATATTGCACGAGCTATGACTTCATCCAACAGTCTGATCTTTGGGGCTTACTACCCCAATGTTATGTACCATGAGAGAGTGCGCCTCTCCGGCTTCATTCCTCCTGAAGCGTTCCTCTATCTCGACACAGTTGGCCTAATACAGGATCCACAAGGATGTCCTGTCATCTTCCATGTCGTACGCCGAACAGTGGACAGGCGACTCCAATACGAACGGGATGTCGCTCGCAGTCACGAGGATCTCCTCCGGTTCAGCAGAGCGATCTCCGTTCGAGACAGGAGAGAGTCTGCCAAAGAACGGCAATTTTACTGGTGGTTACACCAAAACCAGTCTCTGCCGCCGCTGTCTTTTCAAGATGATGATGCGATAGTTGACCATGGTGGCCAACTTACATAGATTATAGAGTAGCAGTTAAGAAGAAAAAAAAAAAAAAAAAAGAAAAAAAGATTAAGAAAATATATATAGCAAAAAAAAAAAAAAAAAGTTGCACTACGGCGTAAAAATTATATATGTTAGGCATATACATAACATATACGCCCTGGTGCACGTGTCCATAAAGTTACTGACATAGTTAAGATAGTTTTTTAAGTTTTAATGTTAGGTTAAGCTAGTTTAATGTAGGTTAAGACAGATAAATTAAGCCAAGTTTTTCACAGTTTTCTAGGCTAAACAAAAAACAAAAACAGAATGAAAAAAAAAAAAAAAAACAGACTAAGCCGAAAGGCAAACTTAAATGATATATTAGAATAGCTTAGATTACCCGTATAGGGTCAGTAGGTTAGATGTAAGAACAATTGTTAAGATAGCTAAGCTAGTTGTAAGTATTTTTGTCTAGCACGTTAAATGAATTAAAAATAAAACAAATATGAACTAAAAAAAAATAAACACATGTTTGCGAAATGATTTAACTTACGATACCGTTTTCACGGCTTCCCGGTTGTTGGACACCTTGACAAATGATGTTGGTACGAACATTTGGAACAAATTTTTTTGCTGATATCTGATTGAAGGAACTGATATTTTCTGGCGATGATGATGGTTTATTGATGGTGCTAAATCGGTTCTTCGCTTTTGATTCTTGTCTTCTTCTTTTCTTGCTGATAAATCGCTAGGATGTGATTGTGAGTTTCGTTGTTATGTCTGCAATTTGATGTTTGCTAGCTTCATAATCTTTAAATAGCTTTATAACTTCATCTATTATTCCAATTATAAAAACCCTTCGGATCATCTCCTAATATTCACATTATGACACTTACATTTTTAATTAAAGAAAGACGTTTTCAAAGTGTTTGTGCGGTTTTCGTCTATATGTGAAATATTTGTAACGGTGTATAGTAAGATTTTTGTTGGTTCAAATGGCTTTTGCGTTTAGTTAAAACTTCACTGAACTTAACACAATTGTAGAATTCAAAAGTGTTGTATAATCTTATTCCTTCGTATCCAATGCAATTTAAAAATATTGCGATTTTTCTAGAGTCCTCTTCCGTTCCCTCAAGACCAATTGCTGCAAGGTGCAATCCCATTTTTTTATTCAAAAAGTTCCATTCTTCAAACAGATTTGGTGCTTGCCAATTAAATTCCCAGGAACTTTAATATTGTTCATTTGTTAATTTTCACTGTTATCCTCTTGTTCGATCATCACTTATACCATCTGATATCATGTTGCACTTCAGGGTATACTTCGAAGCAGATCACATTCTTTATTCAAGTATAAATGTACATATAATTATAAGTGTATGTGTATGTGTATGTTGTAATTCATGAGTGTGGCCATTGATGGTTTCTTAATAAAAGTACTGTACAAAATTTAAAAATAACTTGAGGCCTTTCGTCTGTTAAGATGCAACCTTTGACCGCATCCGCAAAAGATGAAAAGTTCTACTTCGGTTTGTTAATTGACTCAATAACCGTATTGTGTAGTGTCAGTTTGTTATTTCTAGAAGCTTCTCGCGTCGTTTCCTTCCTTTTCACAAAACTAGCCCACTTTGGGCAGTCCCGATAACTAGCTGGATGCCCTGTCGTGTTGCAGTTTACGCAGAAGATCTCTTCTCTTTGTACTTCAGCTGCGAGATTGCAATTGAACGCTTCGTGTGCCTTGTTACATTTGACGCATTTAGGCTTGGCTGTGCAGTACTTGGACATGTGTCTAAATCCCTGACAACGGTAACATTGCTTTATCCCCGAACTTCTGATGCTTTCCCAGAATATCCTATGTTTTAGTACATATTTAATTTTTTTCAGCTTTAGGAGGCCTTCTCTATCCGCGACCGTACACAGAAACAACTCAAGGTTGATTCCCGATTCTTTAGACCACGGTGGCTCAAATGGCTTGACTGACAGTTTGACCGAGGGATCTAACCTCAACAATTCCTGCTGGACTGCCAGGCTTGGTTTTTTAAAAGATTGTCCGCGTCGCCGTGCCAGTCCATTTCCACGTTTTTATGTATTTTATTCTTGCGCACATGAGCACTTTTTTACTTGCAGATTTGTTCTGTGTCACCGACTGCACAATGGGAGGGATCTTCTTCTCCACAATAAAAAGGAGAAAGACACTTACAAGACTTAAAACACAATTCACTTAAAACAAAAACACACTACCAGCAGCACCATACACGTGTTGCCTCGTCGAGCTTGCCACAGCGAATGACCACGAGGAAGTGTTATTGGCCCCTCTTACTTTATAATCTGATATGTACGATTATACACATATATATATATATAGAAAAAAATCCCACAACGTACTAAACCGTTTGTTACTGTCGTTGTCTAAAATCCCGATGTGCTCTTTCCACCTCCAAAGTCCTCGCCCTTATTCTTATATTGTTTATTTCCTCTTGTAATTTCGTTGCTCCTCTTCAATCGAATTTAAAATCCAAGGGCAATTCCATTGCAACCTTGAAAAACTTCTCTCCCTTTGTTTGCAATAGATTACCCGCTAACACTTTCCGCCCATAGCAAACATTCCATACATTTTACACATATTCCATGTATATACACGATGTACAATCAGCATCAGTCACCATAATAATAGTAGTAGTGCTCACATATGTCATAATCTCGAAGTGCTTCATTCGCTCTTGTCAATACATACCTATGGGCTCATAGATGATGACTTCAATGCTAGACACCCTATGTGCCAGAACACAAAGTCAGATCAACAAGGGAAAGCTATCGTCAAATGGCAGGAAAACGCAATCAAACAGTCTCTGATCGTGATTTCGCAGCCGAAGCCTACCTTCCCAAGGACACCATAGACACTGGATTTCTACCTGGCTTCTTCAAACCTGGTAAACATTATACCAGAGATTCGGAACTATGTATGTTATGTTATGTTACGAGTTATTCCGACCACGAGACGGTCAAACTGGTAATTAACCTGGAACATCCCATATTTACCAACAGCCGACCAGAAGAGAACTTCATCAACCAGTCGGATGCATGATGCACAAAATACAAGGTAGTATGTTAATTTGTCTGTCAAAATCGTGTGACGTCACTCATATACCCTTTTCTGCGAGAGAAGACAATCGAGACAAATTGAAATTGAAAAGTTTCTGTGAAAATATAACAAAATGTATTTTATTTTGTTTTTTAGGTAAAAACAAACATGCGGCTGGATTTTGGCTGGGGTTTCACCTGCAGCATTACCGTTGTGTATTTTTATCGGCGAAACAACACTTGAATATTATTTATAGTAAACCGACGAAACAACAACCGTGGAACAAACGATGAAGAGAAGATGCAATTGAAAATTAAAGGCAAAGATTGAATTCGAGTAACTTTATTCTGTATATGGTTACATTAGAGGTCAGAAAAAAATATTTTCCATTCACTTACGTTTACTTATAATCTAATTTCTGCTGACGATCGTCGTTGGTAGTGTAGATCGTCGTTGATAAAATATTATTCCTCAATGTTTGTGGGAACATCATTTTACTTCATCGTCATTATGACACCTTTGTCTGGCACGTTGTATTTCGTCAGCATGGCACCTTCCTAACACCTCCTTCCTTAAAACGAGTTTATGGGTATCTAACCCTTAAACTTGGTTCGTTTCGTTCCATTGTTATGGTTTCCGATGACGTCATTGAAGATGGTGGGCTCTGGTAACTCTTTTGCGTACCTCTTCTTTTTGTGATTAAAACATTTGTTGAATATGGCAAGGGTTGTTGGGCCTCCATATCTACAACCATACTTGTATGCAATTACAAATACTGCAATCAATTCTAAGGTGAATCCGATTCCTGTGAACATGCTTCTGGTTCTCTCTGGAATTGCATCTAACTCGTTTTCCCAAAAATGTTTCTGATCCTGAATGTCGATTGCTAAGTGGTTAAGTTCTTCTACATTTTTTACTTATATTTTATTTAACATTTTTGTGTTTAGTTCAACGGTATCTTATTTAACAATAATGCAACAATCTTCGTGTTCGTTTGTACTAAATCTATCTCTTAATTAAATTTCTATTTTTTTACTTATCGTTCTTGTGCTAGTATCTACTGTGCTAAAAGTACAATTTTCGCCTAAAGTTAATGTTCCTACATTACTAAGAGTTCCTTCAGTTGTTTCACTATTACATTTACAATGGTATTTTGTTTCTTGAGTAACAACAAATATAAACACGTTTTCTTTGATATTATATAACAGTTCAATATCTGAATTGATTGTCTTTAAGTTACAGTCATTATAGTCGAATGTACTCTTCTCGTAATCTTCGTCTAACTCACGAGGTTTGTTCGGCAAATTACCGTAAACGAGTTCATATGGAGTGTACCCGATTGTGGTATGCACTGTTGTATTATAACAGAAACTTGCGTCAGGCATTCCTTCATGCCAATCTTGCATGTTATTTAGTTCCTTCCCTATAGCCTTTAGATATTCGAGCAAGCGACAGTGTACCCTTTCTAAACCAGCGTTTGCTGGTTGCATTTTTGAAAATTTTACAAAAATCCTCAACTAAAGCGTTGCAAAATTCCATGCCATTATCGGTCAATATTATTTTTGACAATCCAAAATTAAAAATCCAATCATTGGTGATTGTTCTAGTTACTGTTTGCATTGCTTTAACTTTAAATGGTATAAATTTAATAAATTTTCACAAGTTTTTCTGTATTATAAGGCCAAATTTATATACATGTTTTGTTTGTTTAAGTGGCCCAATCAAATCCATTGATATTTTTTCGACAGCTTCTTCCGCTGAAGTTGCTATTTTCATTGGGTTTCGTTTTGTTTGCCTGGTTACTTTCTCTGTTTGGGAATGTTCGCAATTTCTTATGTATTCCTCAACGTTTTTTTGCATCCCTTTCGGGTAATATTTTGTCTTAAGTTTCGCATAGCTCGCTCTCTGCCCTGTATGGCCTCCTAGTAACCCATCATGGCAAAATGGCTTTTGAATTTAGTTAAAACTTCACTGAATTTAACACAATTGTTGAATTCAAAAGTGTTGTATAATCTTATTCCTTCATCTCCACTGCAAAAATATTGCGATTTTTCAAGAGTCCTCTTCCGTTCCCTCAAGACCTATTGCTGCGAGGTACAATCCCATTTTTTGATTACAAAAGTCCCATTCTTCAAACAGATTTGGTGCTTGCCAATTAAATTCCCAAGGCACCATAATATTGTCCATTTCCGTTTTTTTTGCTAATTTTCACTGTTATCCTCTTGTTCTATCATGACTTATACCATCTGACCATCATGTTGCACTTCAGGGTATACTTCGAAGCAGATCACATTCTTTATTCAAGTATAAATGTACATATAATTATAAGTGTTTGTGTATGTTGTAATTCACGAGTGTGGCCGTTGATGGTTGCTTAATAAAAGTACTGTACTAACGGATCCCGTGCACGTATCACTGTACAAAATTTAAAAATAACTTGAGGCCTTTCGTCTGTTAAAGTGGAACCTTTGACCGCATCCGCAAAAGAGGAAATGTTCTACTGCGATTTGTTAATTGACTCAATAACCGTATTGTGTAGTGCCAGTTTGTTATTTCTAGAAGCTTCTCGCGTCGTTTCCTTCCTTTTCACAAAACTAGCCCACTTCGGGCAGTCCCGATAACTAGCTGGATGCCCTGTCGAGTTGCAGTTTACGCAGAAGATCTCTTCTCTTTGTACTTCAGCTGCGAGATTGCAATTGAACGCTTCGTGTGCCTTGTTACATTTGACGCATTTAGGCTTGGCTGTGCAGTACTTGGACATGTGTCTAAATCCTTGACAACGGAAACATTGCTTTATCCCCGAACTTCTGATGCTTTCCCAGAATACTCAATGTTTTAGTACATATTTAATTTGTTTCAGCTTTAGGAGGCCTTCTCTATCCGCGACCGTACACAGAAACAACTCAAGGTTGATTCCCGATTCTTTAGACCACGGTGGCTCAAATGGCTTGACTGACAGTTTGACCAAGGGATCCAACCTCAACAATTCCTGCTGGACTGCCAGGCTTGGTTTTTTAAAAGATTGTCCGCGTCGCCGTGCCAGTCCATTTCCACGTTTTTATGTATTTTATTCTTGCGCACATGAGCACTTTTTTACTTGCAGATTTGTTCTGTGGCACCGACTGCACAATGGGAGGGATCTTCTTCTCCACAATAAAAAGGAGAAAGACACTTACAAGACTTAAAACACAATTCACTTAAAACAAAAACACACTACCAGCAGCACCATACACGTGTTGCCTCGTCGAGCTTACCACAGCGAATGACCACGAGGAAGTGTTATTGGCCCCTCTTACTTTATAACCTGATATGTACGATTATACACATATATATATATATAGAAAAAAATCCCACAACGTACTAAACCGTTTGTTACTGTCGTTGTCTAAAATCCCGATGTGCTCTTTCCATCTCCAAAGTCCTCGCCCTTATTCTTATATTGTTTATTTCCTCTTGTAATTTCGTTGCTCCTCTTCAATCGAATTTAAAATCCAAGGGCAATTCCATTGCAACCTTGAAAAACTTCTCTCCCTTTGTTTGCAATAGATTACCCGCTAACACTTTCCGCCCATAACAAACATTCCATACATTTTACACATATTCCATGTATATACACGATGTACAATCAGCATCAGTCACCATAATAATAGTAGTAGTGCTCACATATGTCATAATCTCGAAGTGCTTCATTCGCTCTTGTCAATACATACCTATGGGCTCATAGATGATGACTTCAATGCTAGACACCCTATGTGCCAGAACACAATGTCAGATCAACAAGGGAAAGCTATCGTCAAATGGCTAGAGGAAAACGCAATCAAACACTCTCTGGTCGTGATTTCGCAGCCGAAGCCTACCTTCCCAAGGACACCATAGACACTGGATTTCTACCTGGCTTCTTCAAACCTGGTAAACATTATACCAGAGATTCGGAACTATGTATGTTATGTTATGTTACGAGTTATTCCGACCACGAGACGGTCAAACTGGTAATTAACCTGGAACATCCCATATTTACCAACAGCCGACCAGAAGAGAACTTCATCAACCAGTCGGATGCATGATACACAAAATACAAGATAGTATGTTAATTTGTCTGTCAAAATCGTGTGACGTCACTCATATACCCTTTTCTGCGAGAGAAGACAATCAAGACAAATTGAAATTGAAAAGTTTCTGTGAAAATATAACAAAATGTATTTTATTTTGTTTTTTAGGTAAAAACAAACATGCGGCTGGATTTTGGCTGGGGTTTCACCTGCAGCATTACCGTTGCGTATTTTTATCGGCGAAACAACACTTGAATATTATTTATAGTAAACCGACGAAACAACAACCGTGGAACAAACGATGAAGAGAAGATGCAATTGAAAATTAAAGGCAAAGATTGAATTCGAGTAACTTTATTCTGTATATGGTTACATTAGAGGTCAGAAAAAAATATTTTCCATTCACTTACGTCTACTTATAATCTAATTTCTGCTGACGATCGTCGTTGGTAGTGTAGCTCGTCGTTGATAAAATATTATTCTTCAATGTTTGTGGGAACATCATTTTACGTCATCGTCATTATGACACCTTTGTCTGGCACGTTTTATTTCGTCAGCATGGCACCTTTCTAACACCTCCTTCCTTAAAACGAGTTTATGGGTATCTAACCCTTAAACTTGGTTCGTTTCGTTCCATTGTTATGGTTTCCGATGATGTCATTGAGGGTGATCTGTTGGGCTCTGGTAACTCTTTTACGTACCTCTTCTTTTTGTGATTAAAACTTTTGTTGAATAGGGCAAGGGTTGTTGGGCCTCCACATCTACAACCTTGGTGCTCTCTGAAGTTGAATCTAACGCGTTTTCCCAAAAATGCTTCTGATTCTGAATGTCGATTGCTAAGTCGTTGAGTTCTTCTACATTTTTTACTTATATTTTATTTAACATTTTTGTGTTTAGTTCAACGGTATCTAATTTAACATTAATGTAACAATTTTCGAGTTCGATAAATCTATCTCTTAATTCAATTTCTATTGGTTTGCTTATCGTTCTTGTGCTAGTATCTACCAAAAAATATAAACGCGTTAGCTTTGATTTTATATAACAGTTCAATATCTGAGTTGATTGTCTTTAAGTTACAGTTATTATAGTCGAATGGAAATTAATGAAACACAACTTTTTGTGAATTTATTAATTTATTTATATTTTTGCGTTTTTAAACTTTTTTGCTTGTTGTCAATAATTATCACTGATATAGCTGACAATAGTTTTTATTTGATCATCCTCTATGAGGATGTCTTTCTTCGGTGTCACTTTTTCGACTGATTTGTAGGAGTCATAAGTGGTTAAAATAATGACTCGCAAATCTGCGTAAACAACTTGTTTACTCCAAGAGTAGCGTTGCAATTCACGGTTCTTTTCGCATCTGCGTAAACAACTTGTTTACTCCAAAGGTTGTTTTTATGCATTTGCGTAAACAACATGCAGCGAGTGTGTTTTTTATGTGCATACGCATTTGCGCAAACAAATTGTTTGTGCCAAAGTTAGATGTGCACCTAAATCGTATTTGTTGGGTGTTAACTGCTCCCCCTTCTAATTCAGGCCTACTCGGCGGACTATAAATTTATTCAGAATACTTAGATTATAGCTATTTATATTTTTTGAGTTCCTTAAATTAAATAATTCTTTTTTGTAGTTCTTTATACAAAAATATGATTTTTTCAAAATGAAATTAATATTTAATACATGTAGTATATAAGCCTTTACTTATTCTTAGATGTTTATTTATTACTTCTATTGATTTATACACATATACATATACATATCTTTCTCTTTATTATTATTTATTCACATCTTATAGATTTATTTATTTACATAACTATTATATAGGTATTTTTTCTTGAGCTTATTAATTATTTAATTATTTGTGTACTATGTATATATGTAGATATAATTTGTACATATTCATATAGGTTTTTCCTAATAAATTCTAATAACATTTGTTAATAATACATAAGTATATAATAGTACAAAAGCCAAGTCTAAATTTTAAACGTAAAAATGCTTAAAACCAAACAATAATTCCATATTAATGCCATTTTTAACGCATCCGCCATCAGTGAATTTACAGGCAGCACATCATCTACCTAAGATTACTTTTACGAATTTTTCTTTTGTCAATAAGGACCGTAGTTCCTAGATCTTGTTGAACTGTTTTTTTTTTTTTACCTATCGCTTGTTTGTTCGCACATACACTTTATCGCCAGGTTTGTATGAGCTTATTTGCTTGTTTTTATTATGGTACTTCTCCTAACTTACTTACTTAAGGTGGCGCTACAGTCCGGGGTGGACCTGGGCCTCAACCAACAAGCGTCTCCAGCCAGCTCGATCTTTAGCTAGCTGTCTCCAGTTTCGCACGCATAGTTGGTTGAGGTCCCTTTCCACTTGCGTGCGCCACCTGAGTCGCGGTCTTCCTCTACTGCGCCGTCCCTCGGGGGTGGATTCGAAGACTTTTCGGGCCGGAGTATTGGTTTCCATCCGCTCTACATGACCTAGCCATCTCAATCGTTGGATCTTCACTCTTCTGGCTAAGTCGATGTCGCTAAACAGCCCGTATAGTTCGTCATTATAACTCCTCCTCCACTCACCGTCTATGCAGACGGGACCGAAAATCACACGAAGAATTTTCCTCTCGAAGCAACCAAGGGCAGCTTTATCCGCTTTTGACAAAGTTCATGCCTCCGCGCCATATAGCAGGACTGGGACGATTTAGGTCTTGTAAAGCGTTATCTTGGTTGTTCGAGAGAGGGCTTTGTTTACCAGTTGCTTTCTTAGCCCAAAGAAGCAGCGATTGGCAAGGGTTATTCTTCGTTTGATTTCAGCGCTGGTGTCATTGTCTGAGTTCATAGCGGTGCCTAGGTAGACAAAGTTTTTGACTACCTCAAAGTTATATCTGTCTGCTGTGACGTTCTGACCGAGACGTCGGTGTTGGGTGCCCTTTCTCGTTGACAGCATATACTTGGTCTTACCCTCGTTTACCGCTAAACCCATCTTCGCGACCTCCGTTGCAATACCCACAAAAGCGCCATTGACATCACGCTGCGTTCTTCCAATAATGTCAATATCTTCGGCATATGCGAGTAGTTGGACGGACTTCTGAAAGATTGTTCCTCTGGTGTTGGCGTTCGAGTTTTGAACAATTCGTTCAAGAACGATGTTGAAAAAGTCGCATGACAGCGCGTCGCCTTGTCTGAATCCTTTTTTGACATCAAAGGTCTCGGTAAGGTCTTTACCGACCTTGATGGAGCAGCGTGCATTCTCCATCGTCATCCTACACAAACGGATGCCAAAACTAGATATTGCTCTGTATAGCTCGTCTCTATAGATGCTATCATACGCGGCCTTAAAATCGATGAAAAGGTGGTGGGTATCGATTTGTTGCTCCTGGGTTTTCTCCAAAATCTGCCGTAGTGTGAATATTTGGTCGATGGTGGATTTTCCTGTCCTAAAGCCACACTGGTATGGACCGACCAAGTTGTTGACGAATGGCTTTAGGCGTTCACACAGTATGGCAGATAAGATTTTACATGCGATACTTAGGAGACTGATGCCTCTGTAGTTGGTGCAGTTCAAAGGGTCCCCTTTTTTATGGATCGGGCAAACAATGCTGAGGTTCCATTCATCGGGCATGTTTTCCTCCGACCATATTTTACAGATGAGTTGGTGCATGCTCCTTACCAAATCATCGCCTGCGGCTTTAAAAAGCTCGGCGGGTAGGCCGTCAGCTCCCGCAGCCTTGTTGGATTTCAGTTTAGATATGGCAATCCTCACTTCATCCGGGTCGGGTGGACGGAATTGTTGATCTTCGTCGTCCCTTTCATTGGGGTTGAATGGTTCGTTCTGCCTGACAGCGGGATTTGGTTCTTCGTCGCCGTTATACAGTCTGCAGAAATGGTTTTTCCATATCCTCAGCATCGACTGTGACTCTACTACGATGTTACCTTGATCATCCTTACAGGCTTCGGTTCGGACTTTATAACCTTGACTGGTTAACTTTACCCTTTGGTAAAACTTCCTTACCTCATTCCTGCAGTAATATCCCTCTATTCTGCCGATCGCGCGCTTCTCATGCTCCTTCTTTTTTCTCCTGAGAAGCCGGTGTTCGTCTCTCCTCTTCTGCTCGTAGAGCTCCCGAGCAGCTCTTGTCCTTCTTTGCAGTGCCGCTTTGTATGCTTCTTGCTTGGCTGCATTCGCCTGCCGACACTCGTTGTCAAACCAGGGGTTTCGTTGTGGTGGCGGATTGAAACCCAGCACATCAGAGGCGGCATCTCTGATGGCTTTTTGGCAACGCTGCCACTGGTCTTCAATACTTGATGTTGGTGGCGTAGGATTTCTTAAGAGGTTCAGGGAGACACGATCGGAAAAGGATTTGGCAATCTCTTGCGATTGTAGCCGGCTGACGTTGAACTTCCTCACAGTATTTCTTTGTCTTGGCGGTGTTCGGCATATCCGCAGCCTTACCTTGGCTACAACAAGGTGGTGGTCCGAATCAATGTTGGCGCCTCGGAACGTTCGGACATCTATGATACTGGAGGAGTGCCTTGCGTCGATCGCAATATAATCAATCTGATTGACGGTTGATTGATCAAGAGATCGCCATGTTCCTTTGTGAATATCGAGATGTGGGAATCTTGTACTGGCTACCACAACATTTCGCCCCGCAGCAAAATCGATCAGCCTAAATCCGTTATCGGATGTGGTGTCGTGTAGGCTGTGCTTTCCGACCGTACTACCAAAGATGTTCTCTCTTCCTAGCTTTGCGTTAAAATCGCCAAGGACAATTTTAAAGTCGTAGCTAGGGCATTGCTCATACGTTTTGTTCAGGAGCTCATAGAACTTGTCTTTGGTGTCATCATCTTTCTCCTCTGTGGGGGCATGTGCGCATATAAGGCTTATGTTGGCAAATTTAGCCTGGATGCGAATTGTCGTGAGGCGCTCGTTCACGGACCTGAACGATAGGACTTCTTGCCTAAGTCTGCCTCTAACGACAAATCCACATCCAAATAGGCGCTCTTTTTGTTGTTTGTAGCAATCACCGTCACAGTTTTTCATCCTTCTTTTGCCGGGTCCATCCCATCGCACTTCTTGGATGGCGGTTATATCTGCTTTGCAGCAGTCTAGGGCTTCCGCTAGTTGTTCGGCTGCACGTGGCCTATAAAGGGACCTTACATTCCACGTACAAATCCGAAGATCGTTGTCTGTATATCGTTTGCAGGGGTTGTCATCAGTAAAATCATCCGTTTCCGAGGCTTGTTGTTGCTTCGTAACTAGCAATTTTTTGTGTGGCCGGGCAGTTACCCCGACGGCACAACCCCCAACCTGGAGGGCCAGTTCCTTTTTTGTAACCCCTAGGACAAGAGGTCGCACTTATAAGTTTGGCAAGTTGAGCTCGGGTGAACTACAACCAGTACCCGATGGCTACCACTTGGAGGTAAAATAAGCACAATTGGTGTGTAGAAAAAGTTACAACACTGGGCATCGCCAGGTTGACGCCAGTCAGTGCCTACCCGATTCCCACAGCACCCAGCCACCTAACATCATTTTGTAATGTAGACTCTCTTGAATGTATTATGTCAATCGGTCTTTGTTTTGTTGTCGAATGAATGCTTCTATTGTATTTTACAACAGATAATAAAATGAGTTCACTTGTGTAACTGATATCCTGCTCTAACTTAGTACATCTCGCAATCTCTGTTAACGTACTGTGAAATCTTTCAACCTGTCCATTAGTTGTGCTATGAAAAGGTGGTATGGTGAAAATATCTATATTGAAATAATCTCTAAGTAAGGTTTTTATAGTCTGTGAATTAAAAGATTTTTCATTGTCACAAACTATAATTCGTGTATCCTTAAAAAAAAGAAGAATTTGAATTAAAGGTTCTTTTATGTCAACTATTGACCTAGATTTTACTTGAGATACTGAAGCGAATTCAGAGAATTTATCGATACAAGTAATGAAATGCATTTTATCAGTGGAATAGATGTCGATATGTAATATTTCGCCTGCATAAGATGGTATGGGAGTTTTCCCTATTTCTTCCATAGGGAGGTGCCTCTGATATTTTGCCCAGTTACATATTGAACAGTTCTTGATAATCTGCATTAACTTTTTACGTATGTCGGGGAAGAAGTAGTCTCGAAGGACTTGTTGTGTGTTTTCACGTAGGGATCGATGAGCTCGATTGTGTTCTACAGCGAGAATTTCCTTCTGGTCACTTTCGTTGAAAATATCTATCTCATATTTTTTCGAGTGGAACAATTTAGTAGATGGAAAGCTTTCGAGAAGCGCATTGAAAAGATACTAGAACTTTTAATTCGCAGTAAATGCCATTAGCGACGCTATGGTCGTTTGGGTCAATGATTCTTCACTGTGTGCAGTTTCTGATTCAGATTCATTCGTTTGTTGCATGATATTAATATGCTGTCTTGATAAAGCATCCGCAACATGGTTTTCTTTTCCCGGTTTATAATGGAATGTTGGCGAAAACTCCTCCACAAAAGCCTTCCACCTCTTTATTTTGGTGTTAGGATTCTTTTCAGAGATGGCGAACGTCAGTAAAAATATTGAGTCTCTTAACTCCGTATAAATAATTGCGAAGTTTGCGCAAGGACCAAACTATGGCAAGAAGTTCTCGTTCGTTGGTAGCGTTTCTTCCGTTGTAGATAAAGTCCTAGAGATCATCGTTATCGGCCTACCATTTTGTGACAAGACAGCACCTAATGCACAAGATGCATCTGTCGTCAAGTCAAAGGCTTACTATAGTCTGGATACAGAAGCAGAACGTCTTCCGAGGTCAAAATGCTTTGATTCGCTTAAAAGCATTAATGCCGTCTTCATCAAAATTTACGGGGATGTTTTTGGACTTCCTAGCGCTAACATTACCATTTTTTCCTCGCAAAAATTTTGGTAGCGGCTTTGCAATTTGGGCGTAATCTTTTATAAATCTCCTGTAATACCCAGAGAGTCCCAAAAATGATCGTAAGCTACGAAGGATTTTTGGAGTTTCATAGTCAATGATATCCTTGACTTTATCTGGACAGGTTTTAATGCCTAGTGCGGAAACTACAAAACCCAAAAATTCAACTTCCTTCCTGAAGAATTTTGACTTTTCTAAAGTAACGCGCATATTAGCATCAAAAAGTTTATAGAGAATTCGATAAATGTCTTTAAGATGCTTCTGCTTCGTTTTGGAAAATATAATCACGTCGTCGATATAAACATGACAACACTTGCCAATCTCATCCGTTGTTTATGGAAAAGGCTGTTTTTTCTCTGTTACGTTCAGGCAGTTTTATTTGATGAAATCCAGACCTTAAATCCAACGTTGAGAAAAATGACGTTTGTCCTAAGTTTGCGAGAATAACTGAGGTGTCAGGAATGGGGTATTTGTCGTTCGTTGTTTTGGTATCTAGTTTCCTAAAGTCAACTACTAACCGCATTTTTCGATTTCCGTCCTCATCAAACCCTTTCTTATCGACAACCCATATAGGGTTATTATAAGGGGACCGCGATGGTCTTATAAAACCTGCGTTGAGAAGATCCGAAATTTCTTTGTTGACAAATTGCGCTGATGCCATTGGATAAGGGTACGCTTTTGAGTAGACCGGCTCATTGTCCGTTGTTCTGATGGTGGCTACAACCTTTGTGTTATATGGCAGTGATTATTTCGAATCAGCGAATACTTTTTGTCTGTTTCCTAAAATAGAGTCAAATTCTTTGCGTACATCTGGGGGTACAAATTTATTATCGATTGCAATGTGGTTTACGTCTCTACAAAAGAAATACAAAAGCCTTTTCTCCCTACCATCATACCTAATAACTCCCTTTTCCAAATCAAGTTGTGCCCCTATTTTGTGCAAAAAGTCATATCCGACTATACCGTCGAAACTATTAAGACGAGTGAGAATGAAAAATGGGGTATTTTTGTTAAATAAATTCATTACACATTTAAATTTGATTGGGTGTGATCCGTGTAAAGATTCTACAATGAATGGAGTCCCTATCGGCTTAATACCCTTAAGATCACTATTGTATTTTATGTAATTTTTTGACGCGCCTGTGTCTATTAGAATTTGTATTTCCTTCCCTCCTAAAGTTTTGCTTATGTACGGTAGGAGGGACTTACTCCTAAAAAATTTATTTCCTCTATTATTTCTGGATTTTCGCCTTCGTTTCTTACAGATTCGTGCAAGGATGACTCGTCATATCTGTTACAATAGTTTGCATTGTCGTAATATTGTCCATAATTGACCGTTTCTGGTTGTATTGGTTGATCTTGAGTTAAATGATTAAATCTCTGACTTTTTTATTGTGGTTGTCGTCGTATGGATTGGTTATTTCCTATAAATGGTACATTGTGGAGATATTTGTCTGAGGGTCCAGAACTTTTTACTGGTGGTCTATTGTTCATGTAAGTATTGTGAAAGTTGTTGTGATCTGGTGTTTCAAATGAAGTGTTAAGGTTCTGAGTCGGATTTAATTTTTGAGACTTGTAATTAGATGTTGAAGGATCTATTTCCATTGGTTGCACTTTAGGTTGATTGATCTGTTCACGTGTATAATAAGGCGAATTAAACCAATTATATCTCTGGCTAGATTGCATCGGCAGTTTATTTGATCGTTCACTGTAGTTAGCAAAACAGCTTGCGAACGTATAACGCATTTGATTGGCCTCTAGCTACTCAGCAAGTGCCAATGCAGTTGGCAAGTCTGCAGGCCTTGATGCAAATAAAACGTCACACATTGGTTTCCGTAAACCAGAAATAAATGTCCTAAGTGCATCTTGCCTATGTTTTTGATTGAGTGAAGCTATGAGCTCAGATTCACCTTCATGCGAGTTATAGAGAAATCTCATACACAATCTATAACAATAACAATGCCAGCTTCGGCATCGTTAAAATAAACTAAACACATCCCATCCCATAGTAATACAGCTATGACACCATCGGTGTCGTAGAGATAAACAAAATGAATCGAAGAGACACTTGTGTAAACACAAGCATCCTCTTCGATAGATTCATCGTATCAAACTGCTTGGTTTGCAGTTTAAGGCACCGACACAGTAGATAGATTTACATTTGTGAATCAGTTCGTTAGTTACCCTCATTCAATAAAGAACATTTAAAAAAATTCATCTCTGGTTTTATTTTCAAATATATAAAAAAATATATAATTGGCGCAGTCGGTAGTATACCCAGTATCCGTTCGTTATTTCTTGTAATTTGGAAATTACTTAAAGAAGTGAAAAGTGAAAAGTGAAAACGAAAATTCGAATCAATAAGTTTGAAAGTAATTAAAAGAAACTTAATCAAGATGAGTGAGAATGAGGAACAACAGCTCAACCAATTGCTCAACGATGAGCTCAGCCAACAACAAGATCAACAAGATCGGAATAAACATGAAGACAGCCAGAAGACTACTGTCACATTTATACTTCCTGAAATGGAAGTCATTAAAATACTACAAAGACTAAAACCATTCAACGGCGAAGATAAACGGGATGTGGCTTCTTTCATATATGATGTGGATATCAACCTCCAGTATCTCAGCCCAGGATCATGTGCTTTCGCTGTGCAGAACATTGTACGAGGACTCATCCAAGGAAAGGCCCAGCAAGCAGTGAGAATGCTGACACCAACTACTAATTGGACAACTTTAAAATCAACCCTATTCAAGCATTTTGGACCAAAGGAATCCTATATTGCAATCTATCAACAAGCTGTAAGTGTTAAGAACACAAATTTAGAAATCTATTATTCTAAATTATGTGAATTAATCGATAGAATAAATATAAAATATAATTTTGAATCTATAAAAACGGTAGAATATTCACATGAAAATGTACAACAAATGTTTTTTAGAATTTTTTGCTCTCAGCTTAATGTTCATCAGGAAAGTTTTGTTTTAAGTCGCAATATAAATAACATACAAGAAGCATATGAATTACTTACAACATACAGACATTCAAACCCACAGTACACAGAATTTTTAAGTACTAGAAACAGTAATAGAAGTGAATATAGAAACCATAACAACAATAACTATAATAACAACAATACAAATAATAATAATACTAGTTACAATAACAATAGAAATTATAATAATCACAACAGTAACAGAAATTACAGTAATAATAATAACAATAATAGGAACAA
This sequence comes from Eristalis pertinax, assembly GCA_907269125.1. Classification (NCBI taxonomy): domain Eukaryota; kingdom Metazoa; phylum Arthropoda; class Insecta; order Diptera; family Syrphidae; genus Eristalis; species Eristalis pertinax. Next base: position 88,705,414 of record OU026145.1, read on the forward strand.
TAGGAACTATAATCAGAATAATAATACCAGTAGAAATTCGAGAAATTCTACCAATGTTTCAAATAACAACGAAAATAACCAAGAAAGAAACTTAAATAGAAACTCAAATGACAATCAGACTAGCGACATAAATTTTCAGGTGCAGGCCTCAGAGGTCCTCTTCCAATAATAGACCTCACTATAGGAAATGAAACAATACCTATTCTAATTGACTCTGGAGCTTCAACCTCCAGTATTGACAGCAGTTGTTTAAAAACATTCCAAAGATTTAAATTAGATCAGCCTTTAGAGATAAATAGTTTAACAGGAACAATAAAAGTAACCGAACAAATTAAAACCCCTTTTCCAAAAGAATTTAATGCACCAGATAATTACAAAATGTTGTGGAAAATAGTAAATTTTTCCGAAAAAAGTTTCAGAGGCATAATAGGTCAAAATATACTCTATCCTTTGAACGTTATTCTCAATCTAGGAGAAGGCTTTCTGAAGATTTTTAATGAAACCCTCTTATTCAATTATTCCTGTCCTCAAGAAATTAATTATTCAGAAGAATTAAAAGAAGCGAATTGCTTAGATCATCTTTATGACGATTTGAACAAAGAAGAAATACATTCTTTAAAAAAAGTCTTAAAAAATAATACTGATTTATTTTATAAGGAAGGTTCAAATTTGAGTTGTACTTCAAACATAAAACATAATATCACAACCATAGATAACATACCCATATTTTCGAAAATATATCGATTTCCAAAAATACATGAAGATGAAGTAGAACACCAAATACAAGATATGCTTAAACAAGGAATTATAAGGAAATCAAATTCTCCATATAACGCACCTATTTGGGTCGTACCCAAAAAAATGGATAAGTCTAAAACAAATAAATGGCGAATAGTAATTGACTATCGCAAATTAAACGAAAAATCCCTAGAAGACAAATTTCCTCTACCTAACATTGACTCTCTTTTTGATAAACTCGGGAAAGCCCAATATTTTACATCTCTAGACCTGGCTAAAGGTTTTCACCAAATAATGGTAAACGAGGAAGATCAACACAAAACCGCATTTAGCACCCCTCAAGGTCATTACGAGTTTATACGAATGCCGTTTGGACTGAAAAATGCCCCAGCTACCTTTCAAAGGATGATGAATGAAATCCTTAGAAAGCATATAAATAAGATTTGCGTGGTATATCTTGACGACATTCTTATTTTCGCCACCTCATTACAAGAAATGGAAGTAAATATAAAACTAATTTTTCAAGATTTAAGAAAACATAACCTTAAGATACAAATTGACAAGTGTAAATTCTTTTCAAAAAACACTGAATATCTAGGACATATATTGACCGATAAAGGAATTAAACCAAACCCAAGTAAAATAGAAATTATACAAAAATTGGATGTACCTAAAACGGTGAAGCAAATAAAATCCTTCTTAGGAATAACAGGCTACTACAGAAAATTCATAGAGAATTATTCCAAGATAGCCCTACCATTGACTGAGTGTCTGAAGAAAGGTAAAAGGATTAATGAAAATAATCCAGATTATATAAATGCCTTTGAGAATTTAAAACACTTGATTACGAGTCATCCGGTATTACGATATCCTGACTTCAAGAAAAGTTTTACTCTCACTACTGATGCTTCAGATAAAGCTATTGGAGCTGTGTTATCACAAGATAATCATCCCATCTCGTTTGCATCAAGAACTCTCAATGAACATGAAAAAAACTATGCAACAATTGAAAAAGAATTATTGTCAATAGTTTGGGCAACAAAATATTTCCGGCCTTACCTTTATGGAGTTAAATTCACAATTAGAACAGATCATAGACCACTAGTTTGGTTAAATAACCTTAAAGACCCTGGTTCTAAAATGATAAGGTGGAAAACCAAATTGAATGAATATAACTATGATATAGAATACATTAAGGGCAAAGAAAACAAAGTTGCAGACTTCCTATCCAGAATTAATACAAATGAAACTGAGATCAACGCAAATGAAATTAACTCAGGCATTGAAATGATAAAAAATAGAGGAATTGTGAATAAATATAAAACACAAATTATTCTATTGAAAGAAAAAGAACAAGATCATAAACAAGTACATAACAAAAAGAAAATTTTTATTACAGAAACTGAAATAATTAATAACGAAATGATAAATATCTTAAAAGAATATCTACCCATTAAAGGAATCTTAGGTATCTATTCAGAAATAGAGAAGAAATCGTTCGATCTTTTTGAAGAGAAACTTCTTGAACATTTCGCAGTTAAAAATTACAAATTCATAAGATGTATATATTTAGCAGAAGATCTACCCAGTAAAGACTCGTGTTACGAAAAAATAAAAGAAATTCATGAACAAACTAATCACAGAGGCATTCACGAAAATTATGCCGAATTAAAACAAAAATATTACTTTGTAAAATTAAAAGAAATTATAACAGAATATATTAATAACTGTGAAGTTTGTAATCTAGCCAAATATGACAGAAAACCCCCTAAACCTAAATTTCAACACACTATAACACCACATAATAAGAATGAAGTTATTCACTTAGATATTTTCCATATAGAAAAGAAATACTACTTTACAGTAATTGACAAATTTTCAAAATATCTATACGTTAAAGAAACTACAGAGAAAAGTTCTGGTACCTTGGTCACTTTACTTCAAGAATATATTCATATGTTTGATAAACCTCAACTTATAGTTGCAGACAACGAATTTAACACAGCAAAAGTTAAAGAATTTGTAGAAAATATGCATTTAAAAATACATTTTAATTCTCCCAACAGTCATACAGGAAATTCTGATATGAGTAGGTGTCATTCTACACTTCTAGAACATATTCAAATATTAACCATTACAGAACCAAATTTAAATATTACGGAAAAGATTCTTAAAGCTGCAGAGTATTATAATAATACAATACATTCTACAATAGAAAGAAAACCTATAGAAATTCAACACGGAAATGTTGATACAAACGAAATATATAAGTTATTAGAATCTAAAAAGCATCAATGGATAAGTTATCATAATAGAAATAGGGAAACAATCAAATCCTATCCTCATGAAAAAGCCTATATCAAAAATTATGCTCAAAAACGACATAAAGAAAAACCAAAATTTCGAAAAGTTGAAGTTAAATTAGACAGTCAAAATAATATTATAAATAAAGGCAAGGGTAAACGAAATCTGAAAATACATCCAACACGGATAAAAAGACAGACAAAATATTTTAAAGGACCCAATACTACATAAATTAAGAAAGATACAAAAACCCAGTTCTATAAACTTACACGAAATAACAAAGATGAAATTAATCATGTGAAAAATGAAATTTTGTTACTAAAACTTTTTAATTATATTTTAGAGATAGATCAGGAAATTGAAAAGTTAATTGACAATGTAAACGCAGCAAAAAATGGAATAATGTCAAGATCTATTCTCGATATTGATGAAATAAATGAAAATTTTATAGGATTAAATGAACTCCAAGAAATCAAAATAAATATTTTTGGAAAAGATAATTCCAATTCTTTTGTAATAATTATAAGCATTCCTATATTCTTAGACGAAGAGCTTTCGACGTATTATTTAAGAATCATACCGTTCTCTAATAATACTATTATAACCAATATCAAAGAGCAAAAAGTTATTAAATACGAAAATAAAATTTATCCTATAAGTAAATACGTAAAGAATTTACAAAAATCAATTGAATGTACCCCTTGTGAAACTTCAGAATATGCAGATGAAAATTATGTAGAAGAAATAAATCAAGGCTTATTGTTAGCTATTAACTTTAAATCTAATATCGACCATAATTGTAATGAAAAAATGTATCATTCTTATAAAAACTTTTTTGTAAATTTCAATAACTGTACAGTAATCTTGAACAATAAGGCTTACAACAACAAAATAAAAACTTTTAATCATAAAATTCTAATTCAACCATGTTTAAATATATCAATAATCGATTCCAATATTAAAATTAAAGAATTAATGACACGAAATATTGAACATCAAAACAAGATAGAATTGATTGAATATAAGAATAATCGGAATTGGTATTTCCGCTGTATTAGTTATTTGTATTTGTGTAATAATTATGTATTTTATACTTAAACAAACATGTAAGAATATAAAAATCACAAACCAAATATGTGCCGAAGAGATACAACTAAACCATATAAATGTACCACTAAATGACATAAAAAATGTAAAACCTCAGGAGAGTCTCCAATCTAAGTCGGGGGGAGTTATAGAGAAATCTCATCCACAATCTATAACAATAACAATGCCAGCTTCGGCATCGTTAAAATAAACTAAACACATCCCATCCCATAGTAATACAGCTATGACACCATCGGTGTCGTAGAGATAAACAAAATGAATCGAAGAGACACTTGTGTAAACACAAGCATCCTCTTCGATAGATTCATCGTATCAAACTGCTTGGTTTGCAGTTTAAGGCACCGACACAGTAGATAGATTTACATTTGTGAATCAGTTCGTTAGTTACCCTCATTCAATAAAGAACATTTAAAAAAATTCATCTCTGGTTTTATTTTCAAATATATAAAAAAATATATAATTTGCGTCATTATTGTTTTATTGATTAGTAATGTAAGTTTCTGCTCAACTGTATCATAAAATTCAAAGATAGACATTTTCCCCTGTTTGAGGGTGGACATTTCTTGTTCGATAAGATAAATTGGTCGCTTATCAGAATACGTGAAATCGAACCGACTAATTATGACATTAAAATTAAGAACAGTGTTATAAGACGATAACACCGAATCTGCAGACCCTACTTTTTTGTTCCTTATTATAGCTACTGCCTGATAGTACTTAGAACTTCCTTCGTAACTTTCAAACATTTTTTCACAGCTTGCAGCCAGGAAACATATTTTAATTGATCACCAAGAAATTCTGGAAGCGACTTAATAAGATCGAGTGACTCTTCACATTTGATTTGAGAGTTAATTGAAACTGCTTTATATTCTAAAACCATTGATGGTGTTTCCAGACAGGAAAGTCTGTTCTCAAGCTCACTGATTACGGATCGATAAGATCTCTGCGTTTGTTCGACTGCAGCATTAAAAGTTGCTGCGATAATTGCGAGTAATTGTGACTCATCCATTGTTTACGAATTAAATTATTTTTTGGTTCTTTACAGTGAATTAAAAAATAAAAAAAAAACAAATTTCATGTAAGTGAAAAATTTCAAGTGTATAAATGCAATATTTATTATTCAGTACTTGGGAAAAAAATAATGATATATATCATCTATATCTGCACAATAATATTTTTTGCACTCTTTATTTCGTTATTCATTTGCTTCACTACTGTATTAGTTTTGTGTGTGTAATTCAAGTTCTGTCTCTTTTAAACTTTTTTGCTTGTTGTCAATAATTATCACTGATATAGCTGACAATAGTTTTTATTTGATCAATCTATACGACGATGTCTTTCTTCGATGTCACTTTTTCGACTGACTTGTAGGAGTCATAAGTGGTTAAAATAATGACTCGCAAATCTGCGTAAGCAACTTGTTTACTCCAAGAGTAGCGTTGCAACTCACGGTTCTTTTCACGCATCTGCGTAAACAACTTGTTTACTCCAAAGGTTGTTTTTATGCATTTGCGTAAACAACATGCAGCAAGTGTTTTTTATGTGCATACGCATTTGCGCAAACAAATTGTTTGTGTCAAAGTTAGATGTGCACCTAACGCATATTTGTTGGGTGTTAACTTGTACTCTTCTCGTAAACTTCGTCTAACTCACGAGGTTTGTTCGCCAAATTACCATATACGAGTTCATATGGAGTGTACCCGGTTGCGGTATGCACTGTTGTGTTATAACAGAAACTTGTGTATGGCATTCCTTCATGCCAATTTTGCATGTTATTTAGTTCCTTTCCTATAGCCTTTAGATATTTGAGCAAGCGACGGTGTACCCTTTCTACACCAGCGATTGCCTGGGGGTGGGCTATGCTAATAGTAATCTGTTGCATTTTGAAAATTTTACAAAAATCCTCAACTAAATCGTTGCAAAATTCCATGCCATTATCGGTCAATATTATTTTTGACAATCCAAAATTAAAAATCCAATCATTGGTGATTGTTCTAGTTACTGTTTGCATTGCTTTAACTTTTAATGGTAACAATTTAATAAATTTTGACAAGTCTTTCTGTATTATATTGAAATTTATATACATCTTTTGTTTGTTTAAGTGGCCCAATCAAATCCATTGATATTTTTTCGAGAGCTTTTTCCGCTGAAGTTACTATTTTCATTGGATTTCGTTTTGTTTGCCTGGTTACTTTCTCTGTTTGGGAATGTTCGCAATTTCTTATGTATTCCTCAACGTTTTTTTGCATCCCTTTCGGGTAATATTTTGTCTTAAGTTTCGCATAGCTCGCTCTCTGCCCTGTATGGCCTCCTAGTAACCCATCATGGCAAAATGGCTTTTGAATTTAGTTAAAACTTCACTGAATTTAACACAATTGTTGAATTCAAAAGTGTTGTATAATCTTATTCCTTCATCTTCCGTTCCCTCAAGACCAATTGCTGCGAGGTACAATCCCATTTTTTGATTCCAAAAGTTCCATTCTTCAAACAGATTTGGTGCTTGCCAATTAAATTCCCAAGGCACCTTAATATTGTCCATTTCCGTTTTTTTTGCTAATTTTCACTGTTATCCTCTTGCTCGATCATGACTTATACCATCTGACCATCATGTTGCACTTCAGGGTATACTTCGAAGCAGATCACATTCTTTATTCAAGTATAAATGTACATATAATTATAAGTATGTTGTAATTCATGAGTGTGGCCATTGATGGTTTCTTAATAAAAGTACTGTACTAACGGATCCCGTGCACGTATCACTGTACAAAATTTAAAAATAACTTGAGGCCTTTCGTCTGTTAAAATGCAACCTTTGACCGCATCCGCAAAAGATGAAAAGTTCTACTTCGGTTTGTTAATTGACTCAATAACCGTATTGTGTAGTGTCAGTTTGTTATTTCTAGAAGCTGCTCGCGTCGTTTCCTTCCTTTTCACAAAATTAGCCCACTTCGGGCAGTCCCGATAAGTAGCTGGATGCCCTGTCGAGTTGCAGTTTACGCAGAAGATCTCTTCTCTTTGTACTTCTGACTAAATTCCTGACAACGGAAACACTGCTTTATCACAGAACTTCTGATGCTTTCCCAGAATACCCTATGTTTTAGTACATATTTAATTTTTTTCAGCTTTAGGAGGCCTGCTTTATCGTCGACCGTACACAGAAACAACTCAAGGTTGATTCCCGGTTCTTTAGACCACGGTGGCGCAAATGGCTTGACTGACAGTTTGACCGAGGGATCCAACCTCAACAATTCCTGCTGGACTGCCAGGGCTTGGTAACTTGTGATACCTCCAATCACCGCATTGTGCTTCCTGTGTTGCTTAGGTGTAAACGACAAAGCCTCTTTGTTTTTTTTTTTGTTTTAAAGAGGTCAATCAAAAAGGAGTGCAGTTCAACGTCTCTTACAAATATTTTTAGTTTCTCGAATCCATTTCTCGGCTGTCTCACGTCCTCTGAGCTACGGTTACACTTACTTAAGTGCTCCAACAAGATTTTGGCAGAGATACCTTTTATTACCGTTATTTTGCTGCCGTTGTTTGTTCAGCTTCCTCAGTTTGGTGTTCGCGCCAGAATGTGACGGCCCGCCATCGGCTTCATCATCGTTTCTTAGGATTTCGTACTTTTTGTACGGGTCGAAGGACACACTTTTGTTCTTGTTTGCTTGGCTATCAAGCTGACGTTTTCTCGGCATAGTCGTCCTGTTTTTCGCTGCACTTGCAGCCGAAGCCAGAAGGTTGTGCACGTGTTCCGTGGCTTTGTTTTGCCCCCCCCCCCCCCCCCCCCCCCTCCCCATAGACAAATCGGTATTACCGATAAGACTCGCATGTACACTATTTCCGATTAAATCCTGCATTTGGCTGTGTACAGGATTCTTCATCTCTTTCCTGCCTATAGATGTGATGGCTTCAGCGCCGTATACACAACGATAAAAGGGAGAAAGACACTTACAAGACTTAAAACACAATTCACTTATTTTTCTGTTTAATTTCTCGTCCCTTTTTTCCTTATCTTGTTTTTAACTTTTTTTCTACACGGAGCTCCTCTCCAATCGAGTTTAAAATCCGAGGGCTATTCCATTGCAACCTTGAATAACTTCGCTACCTTTGTTTGCAATAGATTACCCGCTAACGCTTTCCGCCCATAACAAAAATTCCATACATTTTCCAGACATTCCATGTATATACACGATGTACCCTCAGCATCTATCACCATCATAATAGTAGTAGTGCTCACATATGTCATAATCCCGAAGTGCTTCATTCGCTCTTGTCAATACATACCTATGGGCTCATAGATGATGACTTCAATGCAAGACACCCTATGTGCCAGAACACAAAGTCAGATCAACAAGGGAAAGCTATCGTCAAATGGCTAGAGGAAAACGCAATCAATCATTCTCTGGTCGTGATTTCGCAGCCGAAGCCTACCTTCCCAAGGACACCATAGACACTGGATTTCTACCCGGCTACTTCAAACCTGGTAAACATTATACGAGAGATTCGGAACTAGTTATGTTAAGAGTTATTCTGACCACGAGCCTGTCAAACTGGTAATTAACCTGGAACTTCCCATATTTACCAACAGCCGACCAGAAGAGAACTTCATCAACCAGTTGGATGCATAATACACAGAATACAATTTTTCTGTCAAAATCGTGTGACGTCACTCAAATACCATTTTCTGCGAGAGAAGACTGTCTCATACAATCGAGACAAATTGAAATTAAAAATTGAAAAGCTTCAGTGTAAATATAACAAAATGTATTTTTTTTTATTTTTTAGATATATAGTTATGCTTGGACATTAAAATAGTAAAAAATAACCAAACAAGCGGGCTATATTTTGGCTGGGCTTTCACCTGCAGCATTACCGTTGTGTATTTTTATCGACGAAACAACACTTGAATATTATTTATAGTAAACCGACGAAACAACAACCGTGGAACAAACGACGAAGAGAAGATGCAATTGAAAATTAAAGGCAAAGATTGAATTCGACTAACTTTATTCTGTGTAAGGTTACGTTAAAGGTCAGAAATAAGCTCAAACATTTTCCATTCACTTACGTCTACTTATAATATAATTTGTGCTGACGATCGTCGTTGGTAGTGTCGGTCGTCGTTGATGAAATATTATTCCTTAATGTTTGTGGGAACATCATATTTGCGCTGGACACATTTTACTTCATCGTCATTATGACACCTTTGTCTATTACGTTTTATTTCGTCAGCATTGCACCATTAACGAGTTTATGGGTATCTAACCCTTAAACTTGGTTCGTTTCGTTCCATTGTTATGGTTTCCGATGACGTCATTGAAGATGATCTGGTGGGCTCTGGTAACTCTTTTACGTACCTCTTCTTTTTGTGATTAAAACATTTGTTGAATAGGGCAAGGGTTGTTGGTCCTCCATATCTACAACCATACTTGTATGCAATTACAAATACTGCAATCAATTCTAAGGTGCCTCCGATTCCTGTGCACATGCTTCTGGTTCTCTCTGGAATTGCATCTAACTCGTTTTCCCAAAAATGCTTCTGATTCTGAATGTCGATTGCTAAGTCGTTAAGTTCTCCTACATTTTTTACTTAAATTTTATTTCAGTTGACTCGCGACCGGAGCTTTCTTCGTAGCAGACGTTATCTCTCCTCAGTGATCCGTACAGTTTTCAAAATTACCAAACGAACCCGGGCGGTTAATGTTGAACACATTTTGTCTTCAAACATTAAATTATATAAAATGGCAAAAGGAGATAGTGACTCTAAACATAACAGATTTCTACCACTCCTACAACATCAAACTTTGCCAAATAGTGATAGTGATGCGGAATTTGATGAAATTCTTAGCAAAAGTGAAGAGAAACGTATTAAAATCGCCAACTGTAAAGGCCTTCTGTGATAATACTCCTTCAATCTAATGAGAACGTACATAAGCTCTTCAAAGAGAAACAAATTTCGAATTATTTCACGAAAAAAATGTCAATAGGGATCAAAGTGATCTGTGAAGACATTATTACCCACAGTTAAGTGTGCGATCTCCTCAAAAGTGTGCAGTGGCAATATTTTACACACGATTTCCCATCTTCCAAATCGTTCAAGGTCATACTGTGTGGCCATGATGAGATACCCGTAGCTACTCTTATAAAAAAACTGATTACACTTAATTTGAAATGTCAAAATATAAAAATGATAAAGAAACACATTGAGCAATATGTCAATGTATTCTACATAGTTTTTCTCGAGTTAGGTTCAATAAAACTACATGAACTTAAGAAAAATGTACGCTCATTACTTAAGACCCAAGTTAAGTGGGATTATGGAAGGAATGAAATAAAACAATTAACGCAGTGCTTCAACTGCCAAATGTTTGGACATGGAGAGAAGTTGCAATGTTCGAACATACTGTGCAATCTGCTCTCAAAATCATAAAACTGAGAACTGCAGCGAAAAAAATGCTTTTAAGTGCGCCAACTGTAAAGGCCATCACAAATCTGCCGACCTATCATGTGTTTCACGTCAATTGTTTCTCCAAATAAGAGAAAAACTCGCCAACAGCACAAACAACAAACATGCAGCCGCTCTTATTAAGAGAACCAATCAGCCTTTTCATGCTTGAAAGTGAAGATTTCCCCCAGCTTGGCGCTCGCCATAATAGTAAATTACATTCACTTTCGCATACTCCTCCTCCAATACAGCAGCAACAACAACCATCGATTAGCTCCAACCCATGCAAGAACACAGTTAATAATCATATAAGCGACAGCAATGGGAAGCAGTTCCCTTACTCTTGAGATGACAATATTGTTAGGTAAATGTAATAGCAAATCTGAACAATTTAATGTCATAACGCTATTAATTTATTATTTATTATTATTATTATTTATTTATTTATTTATTTATTACTATTATTAGCTATTAAGTATTTATATAATGTTAAGTAATATGAATGCGAGCCTTAAAAAAATTACTTGGAATGCAAGAGGCATTCGAAATAAAAGTATAGAACTTTTTGCATTTATGTGCAAACACAATATTGATATTGGTTTACTATCTGAAACGTGGTTATCTGATAATGTTAATTTATCTAATAAATTCTATAAATGCTACCGGTATGATCGACATGATAGAATTAGCGGTGGTGTCGCGGTGGTAGTGAAAAGATCAATTCAACACACATTATTTTTTTTTTTCATTTTTGTTTTATTTTTAATTCATTTACTTACGTGCTAGACAAAAATACTTAAAACTAGCTTAACTATCTTAACAATTGTTCTTACATCTAACCTACTGACCCTATACGGGTACTCTAAGCTATTCTGATCTTCTAATTTAAGCATGCCTTTCGGCTTAGTCTATGTTTTTTTATATTTTATATAATAGTTTTCCTCCGAGCTCAGTCGCAGGCTAGTGAAAAGAGTATCAGTTCTGAAATAAAGTTGCGATTGAGTGCAGGATTGTCAGCTGCGTAGATCGCGATCACATATAACCGCTTTCCACCCTGGAGAGGAATGCGTGCAATACACGTTTCTAGCACTTGAAATCTTCGCACTTCACTGCTATACATGACCTTATGACAGAGGCCTTTTTTGACTAAGAGAGCGACCCCGCCCCCTCGCAAGGATTGGGGCCTGGTAATTCTTGTACCAGAGTGTGCGCGTCTGGTTCAGCTTAGTTTCGCTGGCCATCAGCACGTCTGGATTGTGAGTTTGCATAAGGTTGCCGAGCGTTAATTTGCGTTCTGTCCTAATCAGTAAATTCACATTCACTGCTAGGATCTTAAGGTTACTAGCTGCGTGCGCAGCCATTAGACCGATGATGCGTTTGGCACGGCAAACACCGTCGAGTAGATTAATTCTACTCGCGCTTCTTGCTCTTGGAACTGTTTCTCGAGCTGAGCGATCTGCCCCTGGAGAGAGAGCAGTATCGCCATCATATCCAGATTCGCCTCAGGTTGCTTGGCCACTGGGACCGGGGTCACCTTCGGCACTGTCTGTTGTACCGGTCGCCTTCCTGATGCCATTTGGGCGTATGAGACGGCCGGCGTAACAGTGGTAGCTGGAACACGAGGCACTGGCCTCGCTTCTACCATTTTGAGTTGTTTCTTTGCCTCTATACTCTTTCTAATCTTCTGGACTTTAGGACATCCCCGATAATTAGCAGGGTGCCCATTGGTCTTACAGAGTACGCATGTGATAGTCCTGTCCTCGACTTTTTCCTTCCCTAAACGGCATTCCCCTAGATTGTGGGTTTCTGCGCATTTGACGCAGCGAGACTCCATGTTGCAGTTCGCCGCGGCATGCCCAAACCTCTGACACGAGCACATTGGAGTATGTGCTTCATCTTTATTAATGTTTCCCATTTCACAGACATGGAGCCTAAACGAGTCATTCGCTTTAGGCTCTCTATTCTACTGTCTGGGGTGACTTGAACAAGAAAGAACGGAAGTTTCCTGTTCTCCCTTCTCGTTACCGCAGTGATGAAGGGCTTAACCCCAACGAACGTGACATCGTCGCTCTGCGCCTGGCGCAGCACAGCGAGGATATCCTTGGGATGAGTAGCGGGATCCGCATTCTTGAGGAGCATTGTCTTTACTTTTCCCCTTTTGGGGTATACGAGCAAAACTCGGCTCCCGCCCCTGTAGCTTTTCTTTTATTACGCGCATAAGGGGCCTTTTTACTTTAAATAATAGGAATATTTTGTGGCCAACTTACATAATTTTTCCACCTCCTTCGTCTCCAGACCAAAGACGTTGATGGGCGGGCATCTCTCCTTCTTGGCTGCTGCTGCTTCTGCTTCCTTGGTTGTTGTTGCTGTCGCGTGGCAGGTGTGGAACGTTGCCCCTTTGGCAGCTGTTGGAAGCGTTCTTGTTGCTGCTGCTGCTGTTGCTGGTTTTGTTGTTGCTGGTTTTGTTGTTGCTGCTGTTGTTGTTGCTGCTGTTGTTGTTGCTGCTGTTGTTGTTGCTGCTGTTGTTGCTGCTTGTTATGCTGCGTTTGTTGCTGCTGCTGCTGTTGTGCAGCTTCTTTAGCCGCTTTCCTAGTCATCAGTTTATTTTGAAGGGCTTTTATGTAAGCGTCAAGCTCCTCCCTTTCCCTCTTTCTCTTCGTTAGCTCTTCCCTTTCATTTTCTTCTTCGTCATCCGAATCGGATACGTTAAAGCTATGAAGGGATTCTCACTACCGCCGTAGGAGAATCTCCCCTCGCCCTCCGCAGACTCGTACTCGACATCAACAAGGGCTTTTCCACGCTTTTTTATTGCGTGTAGTTGTTGCCGTTGCGTTTCGCAAGCCGCTGCAGTTTCTGCTGTGTTTCTGCTTGTTGTTGTTGCTGCTGCTGCTACAGCTGTAATATCGCCTGAGGCTACAGTGGAGCGGCGTTTTACTACAGTTGCCTGTTGTTGTAGCCTCCTCCGTCTCTTCTGCCGCGTCTCAGTCTGTGTTGGTTGGTGGCCTGATGTTCTAGCCACCGGTTCAACGTTTTCGCCCGCTTCTGAGAGCGCGGACCCCTCAATTTCCTCCATCTCGTCGATTTCCCTCACTAACACTTTGTGTCTATAAAACCTTACGGATGGAGAAAAAAAAAAGTTTCGTGTGTTTCCCTCAGGATTCGAACCGGGCACAGCGAGTCCACGGCCGAATACACAACCTCCAGGCTACTGGTTCTTATAGCTTCTTGGTGATACTTTGCGCACTTTAGGATTTTTTTTTTCTCACTTTTTCGCTAAAGCCGCAACACGTCTATACACATCGGAGAACTGTGAACGACTGATGAAAAATTATTACCTACTGTCAGAATACAACTTGTTGAAAACATTGGTATCGAAATACTTTTTAGTAATAAAGGGTGATTTTTTAAGAGCTATAGGAAGGATTTTCAAAAAAAAAACACATAAAATTCAGAAAAATGCATGAAATCTTTATTTGAATCAATAGTACGGTCTACATAATTTAATGCATGAAGATGATTTCATGCAAATGTTGACCTTGGCTGCGCCTCAAATGGTCTATCCGCTTAGTCAAATTTTGGCATACTCTTTCCAACATTTCGGCCGGTATCTCACGAATAAATGCTTCAATGTTGTCTTCCAATTCGTCAATTGAAGCGGGCTTGTCTGTATAGACATGAGCTTTAACATAGCCCCACAAAAAATAGTCTAAAGGCGTTAAATGGCACGATCTAGGCAATTGACCGGTCCCGAACGTGAAATAAAATGTTCACCGAACTCGCCCCTCAATAAGTCCATTGTTGCGCGTGCTGTGTGGCATGTGGCACCATCTTGTTGAAACCACATGTCGTGCAAGTCAAGCTCTTGCATTTTGGCCAAAAAAAAGTTGGATATCATCTCACGGTAGCGCTCACCATTCACAGTTACGTTACGATTCGCATCATCTTTGAAGAAGTACGGTCCAATGAAGCCACCAGCCCATACACCGCACCAAACTGTGACTTTTTCTGGATGCATTGGTAGCTCTTGCAATGCTTCCGGCTGATATTCACTCCAAAATCGACAATTCTGCTTATTCACGTACCCATTGAGCCAAAAATGAGCTTCGTCGCTGAACACAATGAACAGCCTTTAGTAGTAGCTTGAAAGTTTTTGCAGTGTATTTTCCTGGAGGTTCTATAAACTCAATTTTTAAACGGATAGCCTTAAAGAACGATATGCTGAAACTAATAAATACTGACGGACAATTCCTTATAGGTGGCGATCTTAACTGCCGGCATCGAGATTGGAACTGTCTTCGAGCTAATAGTTACGGGAATGTATTAGCCGAGCTTAGGTCTCGGTACCCAATTTCAATCTTATCACCACCAAAACCTACTTACTACCCACCATCTGCTAGAGCAAATCCATCCACTCTGGACCTGTTTGTTACCAACACAGTAGGTTTCATTGGTCAACCGCTAACAATCAATGATCTCAGTTCAGATCATTTACCTGTTAAAAGTTCCGTATTAGTGTAACCAATTCTCAGTGATACTTGGGTCAAAGACTTCAATAGCACTGATTGGTTACGATATACATCGGAACTGAAACGTAATTTAAGACATGCGGAAATTGCAGTTTAAACTCTCCTGATTCCATTGACCTTGCACTTGAAACGTTAATCTCATCAATTTTAAACACCGCTGATGAAGTTGTTCCTAAAAAGGCTTTGCGTTTTAATGGCTCAACGAATCTGCCTAGACATATACTACAGCTCATTATGTTTCGAAACAGCCTACGCAGGAAATGGCAGCAACTTAGAATAGAGGACTACCTGCATGCGTCCAGGTATCTTACTACAAAAATTAGAAAGGAGATACAGTTATTTAAAAACATTGAGTGGAACCATAAATTGAGAGACTTGGATAGATGCAGCAAATCCTTTTGGAACATCGTAAAAGTTATTAAGACAAACGAACGTTTATCCTTTCCTGAAAACTTCTACTGAACAAGCTGTTTCCAATTCACAAAAAGCAAACATTTTAGCCAGTACATTTTATCGAACCACCAAATCTCAGTACAGTAAGTAATGTTACTGATAATATTGTTGAAGGTTCTTTACGCCTGATAAACAACCAAACTCAGCCTTATGACGCTGATACGGTTGGACTGAATGAGCTTAAGTCTACACTTCGTTCCTACACTTTCCTACGTTGGCTCTTAAGATATTATATAATAATAATAATATGGGTGGCGCTACAGCCCGTAGAGGGCCAGGGCCTAGCTTCTCAGCAACCACTCATGTTGTGCGTGCTCTTGTTCTATCACGAGTGGAAGGGACCTACAGTTTTATGCCGACACCGAACGGCCAACTTTGAGAAGCTTTTTCTAGACAGTTATACTCTTTTGAGCATTGTCAGTGACTCGAAAGAGGTGGGGCCGTGAAAAGTATTTCTTGTCGTACCAAGAATCGAACCTTGACAGGTACCCACAACGCCACGGGCCACCACTCTTAAGATATTACAATCAATTTTTAATGGATGCCTCAAAATAGGTTACTTATCTTCTGATTGGAAATGCGCCAAAATTATCCCATAAGCCTTCTATTATTCTATATCCTTTTGGAACATCGTAAAAGTTATTAAGACAAACGAACGTTTATTCCTTTCCTGAAAACTTCTACTGAACAAGCTGTTTCCAATTCACAAAAAGCAAACATTTTAGCCAGTACATTTTATCGAACCACCAAATCTCAGTACAGTAAGTAATGTTACTGATAATATTGTTGAAGGTTCTTTACGCCTGATAAACAACCAAACTCAGCCTTATGACGCTGATACGGTTGGACTGAATGAGCTTAAGTCTACACTTCGTTCCTACACTTTCCTACGTTGGCTCTTAAGATATTATATAATAATAATAATATGGGTGGCGCTACAGCCCGTAGAGGGCCAGGGCCTAGCTTCTCAGCAACCACTCATGTTGTGCGTGCTCTTGTTCTATCACGAGTGGAAGGGACCTACAGTTTTATGCCGACACCGAACGGCCAACTTTGAGAAGCTTTTTCTAGACAGTTATACTCTTTTGAGCATTGTCAGTGACTCGAAAGAGGTGGGGCCGTGAAAAGTATTTCTTGTCGTACCAAGAATCGAACCTTGACAGGTACCCACAACGCCACGGGCCACCACTCTTAAGATATTACAATCAATTTTTAATGGATGCCTCAAAATAGGTTACTTATCTTCTGATTGGAAATGCGCCAAAATTATCCCATAAGCCTTCTAAGTTCTCTTAGTAAATGTTTTGAAAAGGTTATCAAAAATAAATTAATGCTGCACCTGGAAGAATACAATATTTTACCACAACAACAATTCGGCTTTCGCCCACATCACAATACTTCACACCAAGTTTACAGAATCAAAAAACATGTACTTAAATCTTTTTCATTTGGCCAAAAGGCTGGCATGGTTCTCTTGGATGTTGAAAAAGCATTTGACACTGTATGGCACAATGGCCTTGTCCACAAACTCTTACAATTTAACTTTCCTATTTACGAGGGGCGTTCAATATATTCTCGGTATCGGGGTGAAGCTGTGGTTGTATATATAAATTGACTTGCTTATCAAGTAATACTAATACTTTAGTGCATTCATGTAAAATTTCATATAAATGTGATTATTAATTCGCGTTTAATCTCTAGTGAAACAGAATCATAATGGCAACTGCGACGATGATGGTGAAAATTGAGCATCGCGCTGTATTTAAATTTCTCACTAAGCAAGGAAAAAGTCAAAAAACTTTTTTATGGCTGTTTACCCGGGTTCCGCACCTTCATTATCAACTGTGAAAAAGTGGTCAAGTGAGTTCAAGAGAGGCAGAGAGAGCATTGAAGACGACGAAGAGACTTGTACGGGAGAAAGCATCAAAGAAGTCGAAAAAATTGTTCTTGAGGATGGCCGAATTAAGGTGAAAATGATGGCAGAGGTCACCAAGCTTTCAATTGGTACCATTCACACCATTCTTCATGACCTTTCAAAGGTCAGTGCAAGGTGGGTGCCACGAATGCTCACAGCGCCTCAGAAAAAAGTGAGAATCGCATGCTATAGAGAGCTTTTGGGAGATGTGTAGTGAGAACGCGGACGGTGATATGGATCGAATTGTTATTGGTGACGAAACATGGGTCCTCCACTATGACCCTGAAAGCAAACAAGAGTCCAAAGTCACTCCGTCCGCCGGGAAGCTCATGGCCACAGATATTTGGGACTCAAAGGGAATCTTGCTCATTGAGTACAAAAAAAAAAGGTGAAACCATCAACGCCACATCCTACGCTACCACTTTGCATAATTTGCGGGAGGAAATTAAAAGAAAAGACGGGATAAACTCGCAGTGGGTGTGTTGCTTCTTCATGACGCGAGTTTCCAAGGCTGCTGCGCGAGATTGTGGTTTCGAAGATTTATTTATTTATATTATTTCCTGTTTCCGGATTTGAAAAAATGTCTTCCTGGAAAATGATTTTCGGATGATGAAGAACTCAAGTCGGCAATAAATGGGTATTTTTTTAACTAGAGATAAAACGCGAATTAATAATCACATTTATATGAAATTTTACATTAATACACCAAAATAATAGTGTTACTTGATAAATAAGTCAATTTATATATACAACCACAGCTTCGGGGTGAAGCTGTGGTTGTATATATAAATTGACTTCGACTACCGAGAATATATTGAACGCCTCTCGTACCTCATAAAAACTTTACAGTCTTTCTTAACTGCAAGACGTTTTAAAGTATTTGTGAACCAAACTCCATCTGACGTCCAATGGATCCCTGCCGGTTTTCCTCAGGGTTCCGTATTGGCCCCTATTCTTTACAACATCTATACATCTGATTTCTCTACACTTCCTGGATGCCATTCTGCAATTTTTGCAGATGATACATGTATTTATTCGTCCGATTCGGTAGGCTCAATAATTGAGTCTAACTTGCAATCAGGGTTGGATAGGTTGCTTAAATATCTTTCAGATTGGAAAATTAAAATTAATCCAAGCTAAAAACACAAGCAATCTTTTTTTCTCGAAAAAGAAAATCTTGTTTATTGCTTGCAGGAAATTTAATAGTTTGCGGAAATCTATCTCTTCTCTATCTATCTACAAATCTATCTTCCAAGCCATTTTGTTCTACACAGCTCCTGTATGGGGGAACTGCGCAAACTGTCACATTAAGAAGTAGCAAGTTCTTCAAAATAAGGTATTAAAATTGATCCTAAAACTACCATGGCATTTTTCAAATTCAGAACTTCACGAAATAGCCAAAGTTGAAACGGTAAAAGAACGAATATTCCGACTTTGTGAAAAATTTGTATTTTCATGTAACATATCAGATAACCCTCTCGTTTCTAATCTTGCAAATGTTCTTTGATATTATATGTTTTATTTATTAATCAATGTATAAAGTTATTGCATTTATTTATTAAATTATATTAATACTTCATGTGTCCACTAAGGATACACCAATCTACAAAACTGTGATATTTTGCATGAAGGTTTTTAATTAGCTTTTCCTTCAGTTTCTTTCTTTGGTAAAATTGATTTTGTGCTCATATTTAAATTTTTCATAAGTAAGGTAAGATATAACCATATCTATGTACTTCTCAATTGTAGAAATGTAAATTGTTGCTAATAAAAAAAAATGTATACATAAATACGCACATTTTATTTAACATTTTTGTGTTTAGTTCAACGGTATCTAATTTAACGTTAATGCAACAATCTTCGAGTTCGTTTGTATTAAATCTATCTCTTAATTAAATTTCTATTCGTTTACTTATCGTTCTTGTGCTAGTATCTACTGTGTTAAAAGTACAATTTTCGCCTAAAGTTAATGTTTCTACATTACTAAGAGTTCCTTCAGTTGTTTCACTATTACATTTACAATGGTATTTTGTTTCTTGAGTAACAACAAATATAAGCACGTTTGCTTTGATTTTATATAGCAGTTCAATATCTGAATTGATTGTCTTTAAGTTACAGTTATTATAGTCGAATGTACTATTCTCGTAATCTTCGTCTAACTCACGAGGTTTGTTAGCCAAAATACCATATACGATTTCATATGGAGTGTACCCGGTTGTGGTATGCACTGTTGTGTTATAACAGAAACTTGTATATGGCATTCCTTCATGCCAATCTTGCATGTTATTTAGTTCCTTTAATATAGCCTTTAGATATTCGAGCAAGCGACTGTGTGCCCTTTCTACACCAGCGTTTGCCTGGAGATGGGCTATGCTAATAGTAATCTGTTGCATTTTGAAAATTTTACAAAAATCCTCAACTAAATCGTTGCAAAATTCCATGCCATTATCGGTCAATATTATTTTTGACAATCAAAAATTAAAAATCCAATCATTGGTGATTGTTCTAGTTACTGTTTGCATTGCTTTAACTTTTAATGGTATAAATTTAATAAATTTTGACAAGTCTTTCTGTATTATAAGGCCAAATTTATATACATCTTTTGTTTGTTTAAGTGGCCCAATCAAATCCATTGATATTTTTTCGAGAGCTTTTTCCGCTGAAGTTACTATTTTCATTGAGTTTCGTTTTGTTTGCCTGGTTACTTTCTCTGTTTGCCTGGTTACTTTCTCTGTTTGCAATTTCTTATGTATTCCTCAACGTTTTTTTGCATCCCTTTCGGGTAATATTTTGTCTTAAGTTTCGCATAGCTCGCTCTCTGCCCTGTATGGCCTCCTAGTAACCCATCATGGCAAAGTGGCTTTTGAATTTAGTTAAAACATCACTGAATTTAACACAATTGTTGAATTCAAAAGTGTTGTATAATCTTATTCCTTCATCTCCAATGCAATTTAAAATATTACGATTTTTCAAGAGTCCTCTTCCATTCCCTCAAGACCAATTGCTGGTACAATCCCATTTTTTGATTCCAAAAGTTCCATTCTTCAAACAGATTTGGTGCTTGCTAATTAAATTCCCAAGGCACCTTAA
The DNA here is from genome assembly GCA_907269125.1 of Eristalis pertinax. Classification (NCBI taxonomy): domain Eukaryota; kingdom Metazoa; phylum Arthropoda; class Insecta; order Diptera; family Syrphidae; genus Eristalis; species Eristalis pertinax. Next base: position 88,725,986 of record OU026145.1, read on the forward strand.
TATTGTCCATTTCCGTTTTTGTTTTGTTAATTTTCATTGTTATCCTCTTGTTCGATCATGACTTATACCATCTGACCATCATGTTGCACTTCAGGGTATACTTCGAAGCAGATCACATTCTATATTCAAGTATAAATGTACATATAATTATAAGTGTATGTGTATGTTGTAATTCACGAGTGTGGCCGTTGATGGTTGCTTAATAAAAGTACTGTACTAACGGATCCCGTGCACGTATCACTGTACAAAATTTAAAAATAACTTGAGGCCTTTCGTCTGTTAAAGTGGAACCTTTGACCGCATCCGCAAAAGAGGAAATGTTCTACTGCGATTTGTTAATTGACTCAATAACCGTATTGTGTAGTGCCAGTTTGTTATTTCTAGAAGCTTCTCGCGTCGTTTCCTTCCTTTTCACAAAACTAGCCCACTTCGGGCAGTCCCGATAACTAGCTGGATGCCCTGTCGAGTTGCAGTTTACGCAGAAGATCTCTTCTCTTTGTACTTCAGCTGCGAGATTGCAATTGAACGCTTCGTGTGCCTTGTTACATTTGACGCATTTAGGCTTGGCTGTGCAGTACTTGGACATGTGTCTAATTCCTTGACAACGGAAACATTGCTTTATCCCCGAACTTCTGATGCTTTCCCAGAATACTCTATGTTTTAGTACATATTTAATTTGTTTCAGCTTTAGGAGGCCTTCTCTATCCGCGACCGTACACAGAAACAACTCAAGGTTGATTCCCGATTCTTTAGACCACGGTGGCTCAAATGGCTTGACTGACAGTTTGACCAAGGGATCCAACCTCAACAATTCCTGCTGGACTGCCAGGCTTGGTTTTTTAAAAGATTGTCTGCGTCGCCGTGCCAGTCCATTTCCACGTTTTTATGCATTTTATTCTTGCGCACATGACTTAGGATATTTCTGGGCAGAAGCACTCTTTTACTTGCAGATTTGTCCTGTGGCACCGACTGCACAATGGGAGGGATCTTCTTCTCCACAACAAAATGGAGAAAGACACTTACAAGACTTAAAAGACAATTCACTTAAAACAAAAACAAACTACTAGCAGCACCATACACGTGTTGCCTCGTCGAGCTTACCACAGCGAATGACCACGAGGAAGTGTTATTGGCCCCTCTTACTTTATAACCTGATATGTACGATTATACACATATATATATATATATATAGAAAAAAAATTCCACAAGTACTAAACCGTTTGTTACTGTCGTTGTCCAAAATCCCGATGTGCTCTTTCCATCTCCAAAGTCCTCGCCCTTATTCTTATTTTGTTTATTTCCTCTTGTAATTTCGTTGTTCTCGTCTCCCCTTCTATTATTTTTCTGTTTAATTTCTCGTCCCTTTTTTCCTTATCTTGTTTTTAACTTTTTTTCTACACGGAGCTCCTCTCCAATCGAATTTAAAATCCAAGGGCAATTCCATTGCTACCTTGAATAACTTCTCTCCCTTTGTTTGCAATAGATTACCCGCTAACACTTTCCGCGATACACGATGTAAAATCAGCATCAGTCACCATAATAATAGTAGCAGTCCTCACATATGTCATAATCTCGAAGTGCTTCATTCGCTCTTGTCAATACATACCTATGGGCTCATAGATGATGACTTCAATGCAAGACACCCTATGTACCAGAACACAAAGTCAGATCAACAAGGGAAAGCTATCGTCAAATGGCTAGAGGAAAACGCAATCAAACACTCTCTGGTCGTGATTTCGCAGCCGAAGCCTACCTTCCCAAGGACACCATAGACACTGGCTATATACCTGGCTTCTTCAAAACTGGTAAACATTATACCAGAGATTCGGAACTATGTGTGATATGTTATGTTACGAGTTATTCCGACCACGAGACGGTCAAACTGGTAATTAACCTGGAACATCCCATATTTACCAACAGCCGACCAGAAGAGAACTTCATCAACCAGTTGGATGCATGATACACAGAATACAAGGTAGTATGTTAATTTTTCTGTCAAAATCGTGTGACGTCACTCAAATACCATTTTCTGCGAGAGAAGACTGTCTCATACAATCGAGACAAATTGAAATTAAAAATTGAAAAGCTTCAGTGTAAATATAACAAAATGTATTTTTTTTTATTTTTTAGATATATAGTTATGCCTGGACATTAAAATAGTAAAAAAAAACTCAAACAAGCGGGCTGGATTTTGGCTGGGGTTTCACCTCCAGTATTACCGTTGTGTATTTTTATCGGCGAAACAACACTTGAATATTATTTATAGTAAACCGACGAAACAACAACCGTGAAAAAACGACGAAGAGAAGATGCAATTGAAAATTAAAGGCAAAGATTGAATTCGAGTAACTTAATTCTGTGTATGGTTACTTTAGAGGTCAGAAATAAACTCAAACATTTTCCATTCACTTCCGTCTACTTATAATCTAATTTCTGCTGACGATCGTTGTTGGTATGTCGGTTGTAGTCGGTCGTCGTTGACGATTATTCCTCAATGTTTATGGGAGCATCATATTTGAGCTGGACACATTTTACTTCATCGTCATTACGACACCTTTGTCTTGCACGTTTTATTTCGTCAGCATTGCACCTTCCTAACACCTCCTTCCTTAAAACGAGTTTATGGGTATCTAACCCTTAAACTTGGTTCGTTTCGTTCCATTGTTATGGTTTCCGATGACGTCATTGAAGATGATCTGGTGGGCTCTGGTAACTCTTTTACTTGCCTCTTCTTTTTGTGATTAAAACTTTTGTTTAATAGGGCAAGGGTTGTTGGGCCTCCATATCTACAACCATACTTGTATGCATTTACAAAACTGCAATCGATTCTAAGGTGCCTCCGATTCCTGTGAACATGCTTCTGGTTCTCTCTGGAATTGCTTCTAACTCGTTTTCCCAAAAATGCTTCTGAGCCTGAATGTCGATTGCTAAGTGGTTAAGTTCTTCTACATTTTTTACTTATATTTTATTTAACATTTTTGTGTTTAGTTCAACGGTATCTTATTTAACAATAATGCAACAATCTTCGTGTTCGTTTGTACTAAATCTATCTCTTAATTAAATTTCTATTTTTTTACTTATCGTTCTTGTGCTAGTATCTACTGTGCTAAAAGTACAATTTTCGCCTAAAGTTAATGTTCCTACATTACTAAGAGTTCCTTCAGTTGTTTCACTATTACATTTACAATGGTATTTTGTTTCTTGAGTAACAACAAATATAAACACGTTTTCTTTGATATTATATAACAGTTCAGTATCTGAATTGATTGTCTTTAAGTTACAGTCATTATAGTCGAATGTACTCTTCTCGTAATCTTCGTCTAACTCACGAGATTTGTTCGGCAAATTACCGTAAACGAGTTCATATGGAGTGTACCCGGTTGTGGTATGCACTGTTGTATTATAACAGAAACTTGCGTAAGGCATTCCTTCCTGCCAATCTTGCATATTATTTAGTTCCTTTCCTACAGCCTTTAGATATTCGCGTTTGCCTGGGGATGGGCTATACTAAAGTAATCTGTTGCATTTTGAAAATTTTACAAAAATCCTCAACTAAAGCGTTGCAAAATTCCATGCCGTTATCGATCAATATTTTTTTTGACAATTCAAAATTCAAAATTCAAATTTCAATCATTGGTGATTGCTCTAGCTACTGTTTCCATTTTTTACATTCATACCATTACAACCTCGGCCGACCTGCATAACAAATCAACCTCGATTAACTATCTTTTGTGAGACCAGACCTTTAACCTAAATGTTGCTCTTGCAGCCATTTCCAGTCCCATTACCATCCTTATTTTCAACCCACCTCCGCATGCGAGCGGCTTCATTAATATTATTATACGGACGCTGTGTTATCTGACAGTTTTCGATATCACGAATTACATGATTACATACCGATCATTTCTAAGTATTTTATGAACCACATATGGACTGCGATATTTCGGAATAAGCTTTTTATTTGTTCCTGGTATGACATCCACATTACGAATCACAACGAAATCTCCTGCTGCATATTTCTTTGCCGGCGAATTCTTCTGGGCTAAGTAGGCAGCATTATAAGCCTGTGACTTGTTGATCGCTTTATGAGCGTTTACGCTCGACTTTGCATCTAAATACTCGGAAAACACATCGACAACTTTGCCACGCTGTACCACTCCAAATAATAACTCACTAGCATAATACTTCGTTGAACTGTGCTTCTAATTATTTAAACAAAATCTACCTGCGGGAGCATCTGAACCCAATCGGCATGATTAATCGGCTCGCATAATTTTCCTAACATAGCTTCCAATGTCCTATTTACGCTCTCCGCTTGCCCATTGGCTTGGGGAGATCCAAACGCCACCTTTACGTGCTCAATATTATGTTTTCTCATAAAACCAGCAAATTCTAAACATGTAAAACAAGTGCACTGATCAGAAATAATACGCCGCAGTCGACTGTAATAAGAGAAATACTTTTCGAGACACGCAAGCACCTCTTTCGAACTAGTTCGCCTTCATGAACCAGTCTTATCGCGTTTACTTCCATTTCTTGTGCTTCATATAAAATATACCTACCGTTTTCAACGATTTTGTATACTAGACCATCCTTCATTTCAAAACCCACAATCGGCCCTTTAAACAACTGATCGCTTACTTTTACAATGCGTTCATCGCGACTTTGCGTAAGTTGAATTCGGAAACAGACATCGTTATCATCAGTAATCATCATAACTCTTTCAAATTTCTAGGCAACTGCAACTTTTTCATAGCATCATTTGGGCGAATACCTTGTGAGGTAACTGAATAACCGAGGTATTCTATTAGTTCATGAGCGAACTTACACTTAGACAAACGTAAAATCAAACGCTTCTCTGTCATACGACGCAAAACGTTGCAGGGGTTGCGGTCTTATATATACTGAAATCTGCCTAGAGGAAATAAGGTCGGCAAAAATTTCGCATATGTTACGCTGAAAAACAGCAGGGGCTTTTTTCAACCCGAACGGCGTTCGGGTATACTCATATTGTCCATGAGGGACGACAAATGAGGTATACTGGATTGAATCAGGTGCCATTGCTACGTAAATAAAACCGTTTTTTAAATCTACAGTGGATTTTTTTCCCCAAGGTAACCCAAACACTCCTCGATTAGTGGCAGTGGATAGTTGTCTCGAGCTGTGACCTTATTTAAATTCCTGAAATCCACGCACATACGAAGTTCTCCCGTTTTCTTTCTCACCAAAACTATTGCAGATGCGTACGGAGATTGACTTGGCCTTCTGTTCTAACAATTTATCTATTATTTTCTGCACTTTTCTTTCAAAATACGAAAGGCATCTGGGGGACGTATGGAATGGAGCATGATTCGTAAGTCTGCTGTGCATCTCGGAATTATGTGGTTTTACCTCTATGCCAAGTAATTTTCATAAATAACACCTTCGATAGACTCTATTTGATCCTTAGTTAATGATGTATTTATCTCTAGCTGTACTTCAGTCTCATGTTGCTCCCTCAGTTGAACTGTATGCACTTCAGGAGAAACCGAACCGCAGTACATAACACCATCACGTTTCTTACTCGGAAAATCGGAACTGTCAAATAACTCGGCAGGTCTTTCACAAATGGTTCTATTACTGTTATGATGTAAGTTGTATGTAAGTTCAAATTTACTTTATTGTTCGTATCGTCAGTCATTCTTAAATTCTTTTAATTTTTTAAACATAATACAATATTTCCTTTATATAAAAAGCCTCTATCCAAAATAAGGGGTATATTCAGTTCTCCATTTGGTAAGATTATTAAACTGTGTGAGGTCGAGAGCGAGTTGCACTAAGCCCTTTGTGACTTGCTGCGACTATGTGGATCATTATACGCTCACGGTGTAATCCCACTGCCATTTTTAATTGGTCGATGGTAGATGTTCCACTTAATAATAAAATGGCGCCCTCAGATGGTAGACGCATGCCATCGACAATTATGCTGACGACTTCGTGCTTCCTCAGTTGACTATTTTTGGCGAGACCATTCATGATAAGCACATAGTGGTGCATATCTTCACGATTTCGGTCCCATTGGCGCTTACGCAGTCGGCTTATCACCTTGATGTAACTGAAAGTGTGGTCGAATTTTTTAATTAGTGTGGTCGAATTCTTTTAACCCCTCGTAGTCCCGGACTTCACTCTGGTTTGCACAATCGGCAGCAGCACTCGCTAGTAAACTACGCAAACAAATGTATTTAAAAGCATCGTCACATCGATATGTTTGGCAGATTTGCTCCAAATCGTTTATGCAATGTTTTACGCCAACATACGGTCGCCACTGAATTTTGGTACCACACAAACAATGTCCTCGACACAAGCCCGAGTTATAGGTTCGGTCGACATTTGCTCAAGTTGTCTTGTTAGCTAGAGAAGCTCTTGTTTTCTTTTTAATATATATATATCTATCGTTCCAAATTTGCCAGCTTGGAATTAGCATCTTCATGTGACACATGTGCAGCAGTGGTTGGGACTTCAGCAGCGGAGGTTGGCGTAGTTGGCGGGATAGGGGAAACAGCAGTGGCAGCGGGAACAGTGATGACAGCGGGGAGAGCGGTGGCTGCTTGAACAGCAGTGGCAGCGAGAAGAGCGGTGGTTTCAAGGGGAAACAGCGGAAAAGGGTCAGCAGCGCAGACAGCCATGGTAGCGGGTAGCGTCAGGCTCGGTGGTTGCAGGGGTGCAACTGGTGGTTCCTCGTTATTATGTGTAACCTCAGGTTCATCTACTTCTTCATCAGCTTGGGCGTCGTTTAATAAAAAGCGAATTTGTGCAATAATCGCTGAAGTACTTCAAAGTTATTTGTTCGTACCTGTTTAATGGATGGAGTAACCTCCTTCCTTAAGAAAATGGCTACCCAAGAGTCCATCATACTCTCCAAGTCATCCATTTTCCACTACTTGAATCTTTATTTCTCTACTTATAGCGCGACCTTTATTATTTGGGTATAAACAGATATTCTTAACTACCTCTTGGTAGTTAACCTCTGGTTCTAGTAATTTACTGCCCAAACCTTTAAATTGAATTGTTTTATTTGTATTTACTTCACGTTCATACACATTCTTAGCGGATATTAGTGATACTTCCGCTCTTGTGTCAATTATCATTATTTTAATTTCATTCATTTTAACAACATTGGGATATTTTTTGAATTCTTTGCTATACACATTTGAAGGGTTGGAACTTGTTCCTTGCCCACTAGAACTTGGTTCAGGGTCAATTGAACAGTTTCTCTGTGCATTTTGTGTTTTCCCTATCTCTCCTAGGCAATATGCAATTTCTAGCAATATGGCCTGGATTGCCACATTTGAAACATTTTGTTTCTGTATAATTAATCCCTGCTAAATTTCTACTCGAATAATCCCTGCTAACATTTGATCTAAGTAAGTTTAGCCGTTGATCTTCCTCTTGAGCACACCTACTCGCTGCCGCTAAAGTTTCTGGCTTCTGTTTCAGAACGTATGATGCTAGTTTCTTCCTGCAATCCATTGCCAAATACACTGAGGGACTCGCTCTTAATATAATCTATCTGTCCTTTAGAATCTTCTTCTTTATATTATGCAGTTTACTCTGCATCAATCTCAATCTTCTTTCCAAAGTTTCGACTCTCTGTGCATACAATGTCACAGATTCATTCCTATTTTGCCTAATGCTAATTAACTCTCTGTGTAATTGTAGACTCCTATGCGGTTCCCTTAAGACACCGTACAATTCTTTTTTCAACGCTTCCCAATCTTGTATATCCTTTTTCATTAGGATTGTAGTGGCGCAGCCACGAATTTTTGTTTTAATGAATTTAAAGAATACTGGTTTCAAAGATGGCGATGCTAATTCCATAGCATCGTTGCACGAGTTACACAAATGCAAGTCAAAAAACTTGCTGGCGGAACATTTGCGTTGCTTCGCAACCCATAAGCAATAAAGTGTCAATACAGCATTCAGGTGTCATTGGTTTTCGAGTAACGCAAATGTAGGCCACTTGCCGAATGTGTTGTTATTCGAAGCCCAACGGAAACTGAATGCCTTGACCTTTCATAATTTTAAGAAATATTGATGATATAAATAAAGAAGAGAGGAGTTGAACAAGAGTACATCCCAATGTTTTCCGGGAATAAGAGGGAGTTAACTCAATTCTTAACAGTCGTTGAGAACCACTTATCATCTGTCGAAGACGTAAGGAAAACTGAGGTATACAATGCCATTTTCAATTACATCCCAGATAGTGAGGGGAATTTAAAGAGAAATCCAAAAACTAATTTCAGTGCAACCAACCATGCAGTAAGTAGTCAAAGTGCCAAATCAAATTTAAATTCAAGGCGAGGTAGGTCAGAAAACAGTTTTGCAAACAATAATAGAAATGATTTTTGTAGAAATGTGGAATCAGCAGGACCATCTAATTTCACCGTCAATAATCAAAGTCAAAGTAGCCAGAGTAGAAATATAGGCATGAGCAATTTCAATCGGAGAAATAATTTCAACCATAGATCAGATCAAGTTAGGCACAACACTTTCAATCCATCAGGTCAATATAGAAATAGAAGTCAAAACCCAAGTTCAATGGAGGTAAATCATGTTTCATCGAACTATGCACACAATCCCAATCGTAATTCTAATAATTCTGATGCTCAAGACATAAATAACGTAGAACCCATAAATTTTCTAAACTACGTCTCCGAGATAACATTTTTTGTAATCTTACAATTAGCGGAAAAAACGTACAAAGCTTTAGTAGATACAGGCTCAACCATTAGTCTTATAAATGCTTCGAGTGTTGATTGTTCTTTCTTCGAGATATGGAAACAAAAAATGTGTCCTTTAATACTATAAATAGTGTCACAACAGAAAAAGTTAAAATAATAGCTACTGACGCCACTAAAGAATTTCGAATGAGTCAACAATGTAAAATAAAATGGTACCAAATGAGTTTGAATAATAAAGCTTATGGTATGCTTATCGGTATGGATTTTATAAAAAAAAGTGTTCTGGAGATTAATATTAATCAAATGTACATGAAATTAGTAAATACCGTTAATACAAAATTGTACTCGGAAGATTATGAAAGAGTAGAATGCTATGAATTAACAAATCAAAATAATAGCGAAATAGATTTACCACATTGAAATCAATATGAGAAGGACGAAATTATAAAGAATTAAAACATTTAGTATATAGAGACGGTGATCAGTTAACTAACACCGATACAATAATGCACGAAATCAGGACCACGACAGACTACCTCCAAAACATGAGCAGGAAGTCAAAATTCAAATAGAAGAAATGGAACGGCAAAATATCATCAGAAAATCTAATAGCCGATAAACTTCTCCAATCGTGGTAACCATGGAAACCCAAGAAAATAGATAACTCGGGTAAACAAAAATTTAGATTGTGTGCTGACTACAGAAGACTCAATGAAATAACACTAGATGACAAATATCCTCTACCTAATATAGACCATATACATATTAGACAAGCTAGAAAGAGCTCAATATTTTACAACATTAGATATAGCCCAAGGATACCACCAGATAAAAATGCATCCACGAGATATTCATAAGACAGCATTTGTTACGCCAAATGGTCTATATGAGTTCACTCGGATACCCTTTGGTTTGAAGAATGCACCAGCCACTTTTGAAAGACGAGTCTAGAAGAACACATTTCTGCAATTAAAACAATTTTTAACGTCTTAGCTTAACACAATCTAAAAGTGCAGTTTGATAAATGCTCTTTCTTAAAGCACGATACGGAGTTTTTGGGTCACATTTTAACCAGTGAAGGTATAAAACCAAACCCAAGTAAAATTAAATGTGTTACAGACTTCCCCCTTCCCACAACAGAAAAACATTTAAAAGGCTTTGTAGGATTAACCGGATTTTATCGGAAGTTTGTCAAAAAATTACTCCAGAATAGCTTATCCCATGATTAAATACTTGAAAAAAGGTGCTAAGATCAACGTAAATGATCCAGAGTATATTCAAGCATTTGAGGCATTGAAGCTTAATATTGTCAACCACCCTATCCTTAGATTTCCAGATTTCAAGAGACCGCTTATGGTTTTTACTGATGCTTTCAACTATGCTATTGGGGCAGTTCTCACTCAAGAAGGCCAACCTGTTTGCTATGCTTCAAGGTCGCTAAATGAGCACGAAAAAAATTACTCAGCAACAGATAAGGAATTCTTGGTCATAGTCTGGGCAGTAACTTATTTTCGTCCTTACCTTTGGAGGAATAAATTCAAAATAGTTACAGATCATCATCCCATTAAATATTTAAATAAAAAATATAACGGAAAGGAATTTTCAGCGAGAAACCAAAGATGGCTCCTGAAACTAGCTGAATTTAATTTCGACATAGAATATCTAAAAGGGAGAGAAAATAAAGTCGCAGACTTCTTAAGCAGAATAGAGAATGTAGACAATTTAGAAGACGACGTAGCTTCAGATCTTGCAAACGTTCATTCTGCCCCAGAGCAACAACTTGACCATTTCCCAACTAAGGAAGAAATAGTCAACAAATATAAGACACAATTGTTACCCACAAATAATGTTACTAATGAAACAAAGGTAGTTCATGACAGAAAAATAGTCCAAGTTGATATGACTAAAAATCAGTCATATTGGAAAGAACTATTTAAGAGAACCATTACATCAAGAAGAGTAGGAATTTATTCCGATTTATCTTACAGTGAGTACAACAAAATGCAACAGATTCTCATAGAACTTTTTAGAGAAAATAAAACGATTTCATTTGTTAAGTGTACCATGAGAGCATAGGAAATAAATACGGTAGAAGAACTAAAACAAATATCGCTATACCATTAAAGAAAGCTGCCATTCTGGCGTTTCAGAAACATATTATATGTACATTAAAAAACAAAATTTACTTTCCTAAATTAATTTTCGGAATTTCAAAAGTGATAGGAAACTGTCACACTTGCCAAGAGGGTAAGTATTATAGAAAACCCCTAAAACCCAAATTCAAAATTATAGAAACACCGTCTTAACACAATGAAACTTTACACATGGACGTTTTTCATTTCAAAAAGTTGTTTTATTTAACATTCATAGACAAATTCACAAAAAAGGCATATGCATACAGTTTAGTTAGTAAAAACTGGTTGAATAAAATAGAATGTATGGAATGTATGGATTCACAAACCTAAAACAATAATCTGCGATAATGAGTTTAAGTCCGCTAACATTCCACAAGGTAGCCATATGGGGCCATTACTCCTTATGTTTATAAATGATGTTCACGAAATTTTCAAATATTGTAAAATTCTAACATTCGCAGACGACTTTAAATTGTATTTATCTATAAATAGTTTAACTGATTGTAATAATTTCCAATTGGATATCCATGCACTAGTGGAATGGTGCAAGCACAATGGACAAGAGCTGAATATTCAAAAATGTAATAACTTTACGGCATATCGAATTACATCCCCGATTGTCTATGATTATTTCATAAATGATCATAGACTTAGTCGCCTAGAAGAGGTTAAAGATCTGGGTGTAATTTTTGATATAAAACTTAAATTTTGCATCACATTATGATTATACAATTGCGAAGTCTAATGCTATGTTAGGTTCTCTGAAAAGAAATAGTAGAGATTTTCGGGATATAACTAGTCTTAAGTCCATCTATTGTTCGTTAGTCAGACCGTATTTAGAATATTCTTCCATCATTTGGGATTCCGCATATGATACACAAGAACTCAGATTCGAAAGAGTACAAAAAAATTTCACGAGATATGCTGTCCGTAAATTGTATTCCTTCGAAGAACTCCCTAAATATGACGATAGATGTAAAATAATAGGCTTGCAAACCTTAAGTTTCAGGCGTAAGGCAGCGTCAGCCATGTTCATCCGCGATATTATTAATTGCCGTGTAAATTCACCAGACTTACTTTTTCTCATGAATATATATGCTAACCAAAGATCTCTTCGGATGAGAAATTTACTATATGATAAGAGGCATAGAACCAACTATGGTTGTAATGAACCTATTACAAGGTTACACTTTACACTTTTAATGAACTTTGCAACGAAATTGATTTTAGCTTGTCTCGATTGGAGTTTAAAAAATTGATCCATGCACTATGCTATAATTAATTCTGTTTATTTGATGTAATCTGTGAGATGCAAAATCGGTAGATGATCCTTAGTCGCGCAGCAAAATCTGCTCTGTAAAGCGATACTGAGAGTTAACACTTAGAGAACGTAGTGTTTTGTGTACTCTGTGATAATCTGTGAGATGCAAAATCGGTAGATGATCCTTAGTCGCGCAGCAAAATCTGCTGTGTAAAGCGATACTGAGAGTTAACACTTAGAGAACGTAGTGTTTTGTGTACTCTGTGATGAAAAAAAAAACAATAACAGAATATGTTAGAAGAAATAAAATAGAAGTGCATACAACAAAACCGAATGCTCATACTGGTAATGCCGACATTGAACGACTACACTCTACCTTACCCGAAATTCTGTTAACTATGAGATATGAGGAAATTTCAACAAATACGAAAATCCATAGAGCAGTTCAAATATATAATAATAGGTATCACTCAACTCTTGGTATGTGTCGTAATACAGCGGAAGGAACAAACGCTGAACAGTTAAACGAAAAAAATAATGGTAAACAAAAGAAATATGAAAAGGGAAGAGTATCAAGAAAGGCGGCAGGAAGGGTATATTAATTATAAGCATTTAAGGCACAAAGACGAAACCTACTATAGAAAACACAAGCTTCAAAATATTCATCCGATCACTATTAAAAGACCAAATAATTTGCAGATATCTAATTGGCTGGTGATTTTGGCGATCGTGGGAGTGCTTATACCAATGGCAGAACCAACACTTGTTGTTACACCAATTATGCTAACAAGGGATTTATTGTATTAAATAGAGCTCCAGCAGAATAAATTCAAAGTTGCCAAGCTATATTACATATTATAAATACTTCTGACATCCTAGCTACTATTGATGCAATAGAACTCAATCTCCACAAACTAGAATTAGACAACAATTTTGAAATTATAAATGAAGTTATAAGCATAAAAGCAAAATTAAGAGCAGTAATTCCGCAACCAAGAATAAGACGAGGTCTGATGAAATGGTTATTTGGAACCATGGACGACGCAGACAGAGTTGATATTCTTCAACATCTACAAGTCACAGATTCATCGATAATTTAAATAAACAGATAAACATCAATAAACAGTTAATGCTTAATATAAATAATTTAAGAATTACGATGGAAAAAAGTAGAAAAGAAGTATCTGAAGCATATAATAATTTATTAGATGGTAAAAAAAAAATACATTTGAAACAACTAAAAACAGATCAATTATTAAAATTAAAGATGTTAGAAGACAAAATGGTGGCCCGTGGCGTTGTGGGTATGTACGTCGACTTCTACGCACTTGGATCTACCTGTCTAGGTTCGATTCTTGGTACGACAAGAAATACTTTTCACGGCCCCACCTCTTTCGAGTCACTAACAATGTTCAAAGAGTATAACTGTCTAGAAAAAGCTTCTCAAACTTGGCCGTTCGGAGTCGGCATATAACTGTAGGTCCCTTCCACTCGTGATAGAACAATAACACGCACAACACGAGTGGTTGCTGAGAAGCTAGGCCCTGGCCCTCTAGGAGCTGTAGCGCCACCCATATTATATTATTATTAGAAGACAAAATAGACAATATTTTAGATAACATTTGCTTCTGCTAAGCAAGGAATGTAAGCATATTGAGTGGACGGGAAATATTAGCCTTAGGTTTAGATTTTTATAAATTAAGACATTCTAGAGTAGTCTTAATGCAATACAATAGAGAGACGTTAGTTTTAGCTATTAAGCTTCCAAACGAATATATACAGGTAGACCTTAAAATGATTATCCCAATACCAAACATGGAATTTAAAGAACTAAATGTAAATGAAATAACATATGTTGAAATAAATGGCGCAAATTTTGAATATAATCCAGATAACATTTACTTGAAAGATTTAAATCTAACTAATAACTGTTTAACGAAATTTGAATGTAACTAACCTTATGAACATATCGTCATTTGTAAGAATGTTCAAAATGAAATTGTAATAAATAATTGTGACGATCGTAAACTTAAGCTAAATGGAAATTATGTAATAAATGTAAATAATTGTTCAATCAATATTTTAAATGTTACAATAATGAACAATGATTTCCAATTTATAAATAAATTTTGGTATGGAGACGAGGGAAACGTATCCATAAAAGAAACACTCAATTTTGAACAGATGTTAAAAACATTTCAAATAGAAAATTTAAAGAAAATCCAAGAACTTCACTATCATAAAAACACTAGTTATGCTATAAGTGCATCCGTAAAGTTAAAAATCCAAAAAGTCCAGAAGAATGGAGGCCAATAAATATGTTGCCGATGTATGAAAAAATTCTTGAAACAGTAGTATGAAACAACTTACAAGATTTACAGAGGAAAGGAATCTTATATGTGCAGAACAGTCAGGCTTTAGACAATCACATTCATGTGAAACTTCCATCAGTTTCATCAGAAATGGAAGAAAAAAATGGAAAAAAGGAATACTATCGTGGCAGTATTCTTAGATCTCAAACGAGCGTTCGAGACCATAGAAAAAGACATTTTATTTAAGAAGCTTCACAAATATGGAATTCATAGAAAAGAGCTTTGCTGGTTCAAGAGTTACTTAACGGAAAGAAGCCAAAGAATAAAAATGAATGACTTATGTTCCAGCCCCAAACAGATTTCAATTGGTGTCCCGCAAAGATCGGTATTGGGAATTTTACTTTTGCTATTATATATAAATGATATTGGAAACTCGTTAATGCATTCTAAAGTGTGTCTGTTTGCAGATGTTACCTTAATATATACTAGTGAAAACAGTGTTAGTGCTTGTGAAACAATACTTCAGCAAGAGCTTAATATAATATATAACTGGCTCTGCATGAATAAACTAATGTTAAATGTTCAAACGACCAAATGTATGTTCATTGCCGGTGAAAACTTAAATGTAAATCTTCATATAAACAATAAAAACATTGAATGTGTTAGTTAGATAAAATACTTGGGTGTTTATATTGATAATAAGCTAAAATTTGACTATCACATTACAAAATTATGTTCAAAAATCTCCCAAAAGATAGGTTTCTTCTCCAGGATAAGGAAAAATATAACAAAATAATGTGCCCTTGCAATATATAACACAACTACACTTTAATTACTGCTAGTCGGTATTATACGTGTGTACCAGTCAGAATCTGAACTAGTTACAAGTTCTCCCAAATAGAGCAATGAGGATAATTTTAAAGGGCGATAGACGTCTTAAATATAATGTCATAATTATTGTCTTTAAAGTTAAATTAAATGTGTACCCAAATAATTTGCAGAACAATGTAAGGTATATCACTGACAACAGGTACGCTCGTTCACAGAACTCCAGAGAGTACCTACGTGTTTCGGCTTTAGTGTGAAAAATTGCGGAAAACAGTCCAAGTTCACAAAATCTTATAGAAAATCTTAAGAGCCAGTGGCCCGGTTGCAGTGTATTAGACCGAAAAAATGTTCAATTCCCGAGAAAATCAGTGAAACTTTTTTCTTTCCTCAAATGCAACAATTTGAGCAATCAGCATGAAGGAGGAAATTGAGCGGTCCGCGCTCTCTAAAGCGGACAACAAAGTGGTACCGGCGCCTAGCACATCAGGCCACAAGTAACCCAGATTGATACGCTACAGAAGAGGAGAAGGAGACTGCAGCAACAACCAACTGTTGTCAAACGCCGATCCACTGTCGCATCAGGTGATCGCGCAGCTGGGAAAGTACTAGTACAAACAACAACAACGACAGCAGAAACTGCAGCAACAACAACAGAAGCAGCAGAAAGTGCAGTAACAACAATAGCACAAGCAGACGCGCAACAACAAGGAGAAGCAGCGCAGAAATGCAAAGCCCTCGACGACATTCTGTATGAGTCGGCCGAGGGCGAGGGTAGATTTTCCTTCGGAGGTAGAGGGATCTCATATAGTGCCTTAATGTCATCCGAATCGGATGACGAAGAGGAGGAGGACAGGGAGCAACTGGTAAAGATCCAGAGGGAGAGGGAGGAGCTGGATGCTCACATCCAGGCCCTCCAACAAAAGCTAAAGGCAAGGCTGCGCAACAACATCAGCAGAATCAACAACAACAACAACAACAACAGCAACAACAACAACAGCAACAACAACAACAACAACAACAACAACAACAACAACAACAACAACAACTACAACAACAACAACAACAACAACAACAACAACAACAACAACATCAACAACAACAACAACAACAACAACAACAACAACATCAACAACAGCAGCAACAACAACAACAACAACAACAACAGCAACACCAACAACAACAGCAACAACAACAACAACTACAACAACAACAGAAGCAGAAACAGCAGCAACAACAACAGAAGCAGCCACAGCAGAAGCAACACCAACAGCGTAAGCAACAGCAACCTGAAGCAGACAAAAGAGAGAGATGCCCTCCGATCAATGTCTTCGGACTGGGCCCTTAAGGCTTTCGGTTCACACTCACCTATCAGTGACAGACTACCACGTCATCAAAGAAAAGCTAGCGGCGGCTGGGGTCGAGTTTTTCTCATACACCCCAAAAGGGGAAAAAGTGCAGACCATGCTCCTTAAGGGCGTGGATCCCGCTACTGATCCCGAAGAGATCCTAGCTGTGCTGCGCCATGCGCAGAGCGACGATGTCACGTTCGTTGGGGTTAAGCCATTCAACACTTCTGTAGCGAGAAGGGAGAACATGAAACTTCCGTTCTTCCTTGTTCAGGTACCCCAGACAGAAGCATAGAGAGCCTAAAGCGAATGACTCGTTTCGGTTCCATTTCTGTTAAATGGGATACATTAACAAAGACGAAGCACATACTCCAATGTGCTCGCTGTCAGAGGTTTGGGCATGCCGCGGCGAACTGCAATATGGAGTCTCGCTGCGTCAAATGCGCAAAAACCCACATGCATGGGGAATGCTCCCTAGGGACGGAAAAAGTCGAGGACAGGGCTATGCTCATATGCGTACTCTGCAAGACCAACGGGCACCCTGCTAACTATCGGGGATGTCCTAAAGTCCAACAAATCAGGAAAAGTATAGAGGCCAAAAGGAAAACACAAACGGTAGATGCGAGCCCAGTGGCCCGTGCTCCAGCTACCACGGTTATTCCGGCCGTCTCCTACGCTTAAATGGCATCAGGAAGGCGACCGGTACAACAGACAGTGCCGAAGGTGACTCCGGTCCCAGTGGCAAAGCAACCTGAAGCGAATCTGGATCTGATGACGGTACTGCTCTCTATCCAGGGGCAGATTGCTCAGCTCGAAAAAGGGTTCCAAGAGCAAGCAGCGCGAGTAGAATTGATCTACTCGCCGGTGTTTGTCGTGCCAAACGCATCATCGGATTGATGGCTGCGCACGCAGATAGTAACCTTAAGATCCTAGCAGTGAATGTGAATTCACTGATTAGAACCGCACGGAAACTAACGCTCGGTAATCTTTTACAAACCCATAATCCAGACGTGCTGATGGCCAGTGAAACTAAGCTGAACCAGACGCGCACACTCTGGTACAAGAATTACCACGTAGTTCGAAGAGACCGGCCCCAATCCTTGCGAGGGGGCGGGGTCGCTCTCTTAATCAAAAAAGGGCCTTTGTCATAAGGTCATGTATAGTAGTGAAGTGCGAAAATTTCAAGGGCTAGAAACGTGTATTGCACGCATTCCTCTCCAGGGTGGAAAGCGGTTATATGTGATCGCGATCCACGCAGCTGACAATCCTGCACTCAATCGCAATTTTATTTCTATACTATTTTCACTAGCCTCCGACTGAACTCGGAGGTAAACTATTATATCATTGCTGAGGATTTGAACTCCAAGCACAGAACAGCATAACGACGGGGGAATCCCACTGTGTAACTGGTTGGCAGAGCACAATATTGAGTTCAAGCTAGATCCGGGTCCTATCTCGATCTGTTGCTGATCGACAGACGACTGACGATACTAGACGTGGAAAGACGCACGCGGAACTGTTTAACTGCGGTTGAGTACGAGAGTGATCACTGCGGACTCTTCGTGGCTATTCAGCTCCCGAACGAGGTGGAAGAACTGGAGGAGTATGTCCAGAGGAATCCTTATAATTACAATAAGATCCGCCGGCCTCGCTTCTCCAGGACGTTATCCACAGAACTACGTTCGAGTGGGATCAATCCTCCATCAAACAGAAACCTAACGAACGAAGAGGTTGACAGGTACCTCATACAAATGGACGACGTAATTAAACATACCATGGACAAGACTATCCCGAAGGTAGTACAAATCGATGACAGCGATGTTTATCGAAATGCTACCATCGATGCACTTCACGTACACAAAAGTAGGCTGCTGTCAAGACTCAAACTCTTGCACTTGAAGTCAGGGCATTGAAATCGGAGATCAAGAACCTCCAACAGATAATCCGTATCAATTATAGTTTGGCCATAAGCTTGCACTGGGGGAATAAGATCCGGTCTGTACGTTCTAACAACCCCTGTATGTTCCCACAAGTAAATAAAATATTTCGGAGGAAAGATCAAAACAACATTCAGGCCGTTAGACTTCCCAGGACGACAAATAACCAACAACTACTGACTTCAGTTGGCATCGATCCAGATGGGGGCAGTGCTAGACAACGACTTCTTCGTGGTTGAAGATCCCCAGGAGAAGGTGAAAGCAATTGGTGCTGTGTTTCAGCGAGTGTATACGGTCAACGAGGTTCGTAGGCCGAATCACGACCTGGAGGATAGAGCCTCGCTAGACCACTTCGAGCTCCGAAACGAGATAAGTCAATGGCGATCTGAGAATCCTGGTTTTACCAGGTTCAGTGACGATAACATGGCAAATCGATGGAAATCACATCTTGATTTCTCAAGAAGATCTTCAGGGTATCTTTAACTCGCTAAAGAATAAAAAGTCGGTGGGAATCGATGGTATACCAAATATTGTGCTTCGCTATCTTCCCCCCGAAGCCGTGCAGATTTACACAATAATATAATATATTGGTGGCGCTACAGCCCGTAGAGGGCTAGGGCCTTACTTCTCAGCAACCACTCGTGTTGTGCGTGCTATTGTTCTATCACGAGTGGAAGGGACCTACAGTTTTATGCCGACTCTGAACGGCCAATTTGAGAAGCTTTTACTAGACAGTTATACTCTTGGAGCATTGTCAGCGACTCGGAAGAGATGGGGCCTTGAAAAGTATTTCTTGTCGTACCAGGAATCGAACCTAGACAGGTAGTTCCAAGTGCGTAGGAGTCGACGCACATACCCACAACGCCACGGGCCACCACAACACTGCTCAATAATGCGCTGAGTAATGATTATTACCCGGCACACTGGAAAACAGCTGTAGTGCAACCAATCCCTAAACGGGATAAGGACAAATCCATCCCGACAAATCTTCGGTCGATCAGCAAGGTTTTTGAAAAGATAGTCATTCGAGTTCTGAAACAATGGGTTGAGGAAAATAAAATCATACCGGACAACCAGTTCGGATTCAGGGCGGGGCATGAAACTATCAATGCCGCGTCCAAACTGGTATCCTACATTCAGTTGAACAAAGACAAGAAACAATGTACGGGTGCATGTCTGATTGACTTGGAGAAAGCGTTCGACACCGTTTGGTTAGACGGTCTCTTCCTCAAGCTGGTCAGGCTCGGCATAAGTAAACCATTGCTATACACGATCTATGACATGGTAATAGGCAGATGAGATTCTGTGTACTGGAATAGTTTGTCTAATATATTGGTCTATTAGTTTCTCCAAGGTTTTCAGGAGAAATGAGGAGCGACTGATAGGTTCTCCTTGCTCGAGATGGAGATGTTTATATTCGGCAGTGCTGCCGCAACAATCTCTCTATATCTGTCCCAGTTGATTCTTTTAGGATTCCTAAAGACTCTTTGGGATGTGGGGGGACTCGTTATGCTGAACAATATATAACGGTGATCAGATAATGGGTAATCTGATGATACTCTCCAGTTGCTGATTCTCTCCGCTATATGGTCAGACACGAGTGTTATCTCTAGGACTTCTTGTCTATTCCTAGTTACGAAGGTGGGTACATTGGTTGGTTACACAAATCCAACTTGCTACTTATAAGGTAATCAAAAAGGTACTCACCTCGTTGGTTGATGTCCGTGCTTCCCCATATTGTGTGATGGGCATTTGCATCACATCCTAAGACAAGCGCGGTTTTGGTTCTTACCGCCTCAGCAATCGTACTTCTCAGTGCCTCGGATGGAAATTCCACATGGTCATGAGCCATGTATGTCGAGACTAACCACAATTTGATTTTGGCTACCTCCAGATATACGGTGACTGAGTCGCGATCGCTAAATTTGGAGAGAATATAAGTATTCAAAGAGCTCTTTGTAAGAATGCAGGCTCTGGGCTTACCTTCATTCCTTACACAGAAGAGGTTGAAGTGTTGAGTCCTGAGTCCATGATTTATATCGTTGACTACCCAGGGTTCCTGGGCCAGGACGATATCATCTTCGGCGGTGTTGATTCGGAGAAGAAGAGCGGCCGAGGCGCAATAGAGTGGTGGAGATTAATCTGTGTCACCCGGACCATGGCCCGTCCGTCTCTTTTCCAGACACTATCTCCACCACTGTTGTGTTGGTCTCATCGTGGGTGTCAGACTCAAGAAGAGAGTCCTCCTGGCTATTGGACAAAGTGCTGGTTAGCTCGAGGTCAGAAAGGCCGGTAGAATCAGTATCATGACCAGGGCTACCTTGGATAGGGGCTAGTGCCTACATGTCAGAACACTTCTCCTCCACCTCCATTGGTACCAAGTTTGTTTCGGGGGCTTCCTCCTCGATAGAGCGTAGAGTAGAGTGTAGAGGCTCGCTGGTAGCAGGACGGTCTTTCTCCTCCTCGACTACCGCCGTCAGTGTATTACCGACAGATAGAGCAGCCGATGTGGAGGGAGGCTGTTCCGCTTTCGCAGTTTCCTCCCCATTCTTTTTATAGACATTTACGGTAATCGTCCCAAAGCGATAGTGGATACCTTTCGATTTGGCGAGAGGGTCCAGTGACCCTTTGCTTATAACAATAACTGTGGCCCTGGTTTCTCCCTTCAATTCCTCCAACTTTGCGACCTTCCATTTGTGGGTGGGAAGGTTTGGATTGCAGTGTTGGATGAATTTCAGGATAGTGGCGGGATCCGAGGGGCTCCGCGGAAGGTAAGTCCGTGTCCTTGGTCTAATGGGGATTTGATCCCTCGTTACGACTTCGAGCCGCGCACCCTTCCACACCTCTCCCAGTTCAGCTTATGACTGTTTTGAAGAGGTCAGCCGATCTTTGGCATGTGAAAGTCACAAGCTTTATGTGACCCTGGTGCCATTCTCCGTCGCGCCCTGCAGGTACAAGGCCTCCGTTTCCCAGCACTAGGCTCAGATAGATGTCGTTAATCGTCATGTCAGATGTCATTCAGTCATTTTCATTGACCAGTGTGCTCTCCTATCGCTCTCCTTTCCTATGTTTTCCTTTTTTATGACCAATAATGTCTGAAAAGTGTGCCGTTTGCAATCTTAGACTATTCCGTGATAATTTCATTAGTTGTGACGGCCTATGTGGCCAATCATACCATAAAAAATGTACTCCTATCTCTGAAGATTTCATTAATACATTCCATGCCGATCGTAATCTTAAATGGCGGTGTAATATTTGTGCAAGTGTTAGTGGCCCGTGGCGTTGAGGGTATGTGCTTCGACTCCTATGCACTTGGACCTACGTGTCTAGGTTCGATCCCTGGTACGACAAGAAATACTTTTCACGGCCCCACCTCTTTCGAGTCACTGACAATGCCAAAAGAGTATAATTGTCTAAAAAAAGCTTCTCAAAATTGGCCGTTATTATTGTTAGTGGTTAGCTTCTATTAGTTATAGCGCAATTAAGAATCGACATCGCGGAAATTAAATCGACGACAAATAAAACATGCATCATACGTCATACGCATCAAGTAGCAAGAGCGCCAACAAATCCAACTCTGCTATTCAAATTAATCCTAAATCTTCAATCTAAGCGACTATTCAGCCCACTGCATCTCTACATATTCCACCAAATATAACACTAGAGATTCAGACACAACACAATAAACCAGCTGTTCTGAGATCCCTTGCACCTCCTGAAAGAACATCATCCCACCGATCTTCTTCATCACACAATGCTGGTATCCAAATAAGTACTGTATATGAACAGAGCTCATCGATCTGCAAAACAGTTTGGTACAGCCGATGTTCAAGAAGGTTCAACACTACCATCGGTACCGATGTTAAAATCAGAAATAAATAAAGTAAAGAGATATTGAACTTCGGTCATTTTTGCCCATAGTCCACACCGGAGAAAAATGTGAAAGTAGTGGAATTCCCTTGCATTACACGCATACTTTTACAACGTTCGTCAATTTACCCCAAGATGGCGGTCGATTCGTGAATTTTGTTAGATAATGGCGGCAGATTCATAAATTTTGTGATTCGTGAATTTGCCCACGAACATGTACATATTGTTCGGAGGGTGTTCAGAAGATGACTCATATTTTTAAGAGGACATATATTTGTAATAGGCGCTTGCGTGAATAAAAATGTAATGCTACGCTCTCTTTACAGGAATAGTTTGCATCAATTAAATTCTTTAGAGTAAAATATAGCTGATTTCTATGCGATGGCTGGCAAATGAACTTAGTTTTATATCTTTCATTCATGAATTGTGAAAACTTCTGCAATTAAATTACATATTTTTTAAAGAACTGCACCTTACTCAAACAAATTTGCAATTAACTTTCATCCCTATTTCTGTAAAACAATTAAAATAAGCAAAGAAGCTGTTTATTGTAAGTGATTCAAGCAAATATTTCAATAATATTGATATTATTAGTTACCGGTACACATGTTGCGTGTGAATGCTTTTTATCAATATTATGCATATGCAAAAATACATACATGAAGTCGTATATTCATTAATAATTCATGCATAAATAATTAATGTAAACAATGGCAAAATTATTTTTCCCTAGTACCTCAGACTGTAACTCGCAGAAAGCTACTTTATGAACATGAACTTTGTTCGTTTGCTTACCCCTTCCCACTGTGTTGAAAATTTAACACCGAAATTAGAAGAAAGTTCAAGTAACGAGCGAATTTTTAAATAAGAACTCTAATTCACCTCAAATACTATGGTTGGGGAAGGGTATCAGCTGTTCGCCAGCTGTACACAAGAGCTAACACGTATTCACAGACAGGGGCCGAAAAAGCGTATAAAAATCGCTGTCAGATGAAATCAAGGGGCAAGAGAGGAAGTTAAATATCTCTTTACTCATTTATTTCTGGTTAAAATTTATTCATCTCTCTCGGTTAAATCGAAGTGTAACTGTAGAGAACACAATTTCATACGCTGCACTCAAATTAAAGCCTTCGGAGAATGTGCTTTGCTGCAAGAAGCTTATCAAAAAAGATGCTGATCCTGAATCGTTACACTACTTCAACTTCAAGTGGGGTGTATCAGTATACTACTAACCGACTACTGCGACCCTTCTATTTGGCCATTAGGCATTCAATTTAAGCCTTTCATCCATTTTAATAAATCAAAAAACGTGAATATTTGGAACAGTACCGGTCCACAAGTGAAATGTCCCCTCTTCACCCTAGAATCTGAGCATATATTATCATAATTCAAGCGGTATGAGAATCAAAATAAATGCACTTTTCAACAACTCTTCTCATGTATTCTATGATGTCATCGTCATTGTTGAAACTTGGCTTTACCCGGATATTTCAACAAATGAGATTAGACTGGACGGATGTAAATCGGCAAAAGATCGAGGTGGCGGTATTATTGTAGCTGTCCGTACTTGTTTTCTATGTAAACAAATTTCATTATTGTTAACTGATGTTGAACAACTTTGTTTTTCAATTACTATTGACATTTATTCAAATAAGCGTTTACTTTTGCTTGCGAGTTACATACCACCTAAGCGTATGCAACAAGTTTATGAAAAAAAACATGCCTCAAATATACATTATGTCAATAATCAATGTAATGAATCTGACTAGTTGTGCCTCTTAGGGGATTATAGATCTTAATTGGATTAGTTCTCTAAGTAATAATTTTCTTGAACCATCAAATACCAACTTCAAATACGAGTATGTTTTCCTTGATACAGTAAGGAAAATATACTCGTATTTGAATGAATTTAACACGAATAAATCCAGTTAGAAACTAGATTTAATCTTTGCCTGTATTGATGAGATTAGTGCTAATGTAAATAATGTATCATTTCCACTTTTAAATGATTCTGTATGTCATAAACAAATATACATTGAATTATGTTTATATAATTACTTTAATCCAGAAATTGAGTTAACAAGAAAGTATTTTAACTTCCCAAAAACCAATGTTATTGAACTACATAATTTACTTAATAGCGTAAAGTGGCTTAATGAATATTATAATTTAAATTTAACATGTATGTATAATCGTTTTGTTGAAGTTCTGAAAGAAGGTTTTGTGAAATTATTTCCTCTATTACAAAAGCGTGTCTCTAGTAAGTCTCCGTGGTATAATAGACAATTATCAAACTTTAAAAACCGTAAAAACAAGGCCTTTAAAAAATTCAAAAGTTGTAATAATAGCTCCGATTATGTCACATTTAGTAAATTGCGTAAAGAATTCTTTGTGCTTAATAATAGACATGATAGCAAATCGGTTTGGAAATTTATCGATCGCTATCGTTAGATTCGACTGATATCATTCATTCTCTTACAAATTTAAAGCCAAGCTTTAATTGTGGAGCGGACGGAATACCATCAGTCATACTTAAATACTGTGCTGACTTTCTCTCCTATCCTCTATTACTTATTTTCAACCGTTCTCTTTCAGAAGGAGTTTTTCTTGATGAATGGAAAAAAGCTTTTCTAGTTCCGATTCATAAAACGAGCTCTAAAAACAACGTTGAAAACTATAGAGGAATCTGCAAACTTTCTGCGATTCCAAAATTTTTTGAGAGTATGGTGAAGAGAAAACTAGACTTCATAATTAAAGAACACATTTCAGATGCTCAACATGGCTTTATATCTGGGCGTTCTGCGTCAAGAAAGCTGTCAATCTACTCATCCTTCGTGATAAATGAGATGGATAATAACAAGCAAGTTGATGCAATCTATACTGATTTTAGCAAAGCTTTAAACTCTGTTAAACATTCAGTGTTAATTAATAAGATTGAAAACTTTGGATTTCACTCTGAGTTTCTCCGTTGGGTCTCATCTTTTCTTTGTAATCGCAAACTGAGAGTAAATATTGGAAATTCTTTATCCAGACTAATAAAGTGTTACTCAGGGGTTCCGCAGGGAAGGTATCTAGGCCCCTTACTTTTTATAATCTTCATTGACGACATTATTTGTTCAATTAAACACAGTAAATGCTTACTATTCGCCGATGATATGAAAATATAAAAGAGTATTAAGGATGTTAATGACTGCTTATTACTTCAATTTGATTTAGATAATATCTCCGAAATGAAATGTCTTTCAATTTCATTCTCTAAATCAGCCTTTCCCATTGAATATAACTTACTGCTTCATTAAGCGTAACACAAAAGGTTTCACTGATCCATTCGCTTTATTATCTCTGTACGGCTCTTCGAACAGGCCCCTTCTTGAATATGCGGTAGTTGTATGGAATCCTAGTTTTGTCACATACACTGAGCGCATTGAAAAGGTTTTTTCCAAATTGCAATGGAATTTTCATCCAAAAATGTGTAGAGAGATGTCAAATCCTTAAGAACGTACTGTATATGAAGTAATGTTTGTTAGAGATATTTTATCCCATCATATAAAATGTCCATATCTTTTGTCATTACTTCAATTCTCTTTGCCCACTAGGCCACTCCGTACTCGACATTTATTTAAAAATTTTCAGAACACTGAATACGGAATAAATGAACCACTTACAAGAGTAATTAGGATTTTCAATGAGTTCTCACAAAATCTTGAATTATCTGATACTAGGATGCATTTCAAAATACAGTCATTAAGCCTAGTTACTTTTTAAGTTTTTGTTAATATACTTAATATAACTTTTTCATAATCTGTTAGTACGTAAGTAGCTTGTAGATAATAATAAACAAATAAAAATAAATCTTTCCACCTTCTTTTCACCTTCTAAACTCCACCTTCTTCGAATTCAATGGAAAGATAGCGCAGTCAGCGTCGCTTCTATCTAATACGGCGTAAGTGATGTCGCCTGTCAGCACTTCACTGTAAGGCCTGTTGAGTTTACTGGCAATATTTAGATGTTTCACCACTCGGTTTTTTCTTTTTGGGCTCCGAGGGTGACGCCTCCAGTGACCTGGCGCGTTTGTACGTAAAGTCCGCCTATGAACGACTTTTCACTACTTTTGTTGCCCAAGCTAAAGACCGTTTGTTGTTGTCATTTAGCTTCTCCGGGGGAATGCCTTTAAAGCGTTCCAGAACCCGGGCTGCACAGCGCCTCTCCTTGTATCTTTTAAATGAAGGTCCTGGGACCTTCGCGAAGGAGGCAACTCCGCGGGCAGAGGTTGCACGAACTCTCAGTGAGAGTTACCGTGCAGTTTGTGGTTTTTGGTTTTGAGTCTCCACGCGGCTTTTGACAGTCGCTAAGACGGTTTGAGCCGCCTTATCCGTCAGCACTTCAGGAGAAGAGGATGTTCCAGCCGGTGAGAGAGCACCGGTCTCTTTTTTGTGATTTTTGTAGAAATTTTTATTCATATTGAGTCTCACGAGTAGCGGAGAAAGGGAAGGTCAGGCTGTGCAGAGATTCGCCTTACACAGCTAAGGCAGGATTAATCTGGGAGTTTTCCAGTTCTCCCAGATACTCCGTTCGCGACTGAGTTATTTTCTCAAGTGGGCCCCAGCCAAGCTGACCCTCGGCACGGGTCGTATGACACCTTGATCCAGCCCATCGGAGAGGAAAGGGAGTGATGGAAAGTAGTAGGAGGGAGACAAGGGATGGTTACATCTTAGCTTCGGGTATTGACCGTTACTAAGACTTCGCACCGCGTCAAGGTGTGCAGCCACGCGAAGGAAGGGTCTGAAGGACTCGAATACTCAATCAGCAATGCTTTAGATCAGCAAAAAAGGCTGAGAGAAGCAGAGACAGGTATAGTCACTTACCAGTGCATATTAAAAATCTTTATCACCAGTAACAAAGGGTGAGAAAGAGACAGCTGTCATTGCCTCTGCGTGTGATGTTTGTGGAGTGAAGCGGCTAGGAGTGGCGGGTGGTTTAATACACCCAGATTTCAAGAAGCCATAAATAAACACTACATACATAGACTGGATTCTCTTGGGAGACTCTGCTTCTCGACTCAGAGGAAGGAAATTCAATATCATCGAAGGAGTCGAAGATGGTGTGTTGCTTTCCGATGAGGTAAACATTTTGCGTAGATGGGGCGATCACTTTTCAGAGCTGCTCAATTCCGAACAGTGCACTGAGGATGGTGGACCCGTTGTCTTGAGTGGAGCGGAGAATAGTCCAACGGCGGAGGCAGTAATTTTGGCGATTAAATCGCTAAAAGTAGGCAAATGCGCGGGTGTGGATGAAATCCGGCCAGAAATGCATAAGTCCATGGGTAAAGAGAGCTAAGGGCCTGTCTTGTCATTAAGGTGGCCTGGGAACGCGGTGAGACACCTGGCGATTGGCAAACTGTGGTGATTTTCCATCCTTTCAAAAAGGGGGATAAAAGAGATTGCTCGAACTACAGGGGCATATCTCTGTGCTAAATCAACACCTTTTACCATGGGCGTTGAACTTGGCCATGGGTACATCTTCTCACCTCTATTTTTCATTATATGTACATGTTTTCCATTTTGAAACAGTAATCAGGAAGGCCGAGCTTGGTGTCAAAGCCAAGTTAGCGTTTTGAATTCGGTATTTGTTCCAACTCTCATGACATTGATTTCGTTCTTTATACATCTCGCCATTCCTACAAGCGTCCTGTTTGCCCTTTCAGCTATTCCGTTTTGTTCCGGGGTGTACGGGACTGTTAGTTCATGAGCTATACCATGCTACTCCAGGAATTTTTGAAAAAGGTTGCCTGCATACTCAGTTCCGTTGTCGGTTCGTATTGCCTTTATATTCACGTCCAGCTGATTTTCGACATTCGCCATGTAAAATTCCATATGTTGTACCGGGTTTCCATAATCTGTAAGTGCACAAATCCGCTGGCCCGGATGGTATTCCTCCTATACTTCTGAAGAGGTGTTCTTCTGCGCTGGCAAAACCATTGCGTAAGCTTTTTCATCTATCCTACTCTTTAGGTCTCTTTCCGAGCAGATGGAAAACAGCATTTGTCCAGCCCGTCCCTTAAAAGAGCGAATCTTCGTCACCCACCTCGTACCGACCCATAGCACTTACGTCCCTTCTTTCTAAGGTCATGGAAACGCTGATAAATCGTCAGCTTATGAAATATCTTGAATCGCGGAAGCTTCTTAATGACCGGCAGTACGGTTTCCGTAGCAACAGGTCCACTGGTGATCTGATAGCTTATCTCACCGAAAAGTGGAACACATCTTTGCATAATGCAGGCGAAAACAAGATCGTTGCACTTGATATTTCTAAGGCATTTGACAGAGTTTGGCATCAAGCTCTTTTGTCGAAAATGCGTGCATATGGTATCCATTAATCTCTTCTTCTATGGATTAGAAATTACCTTTCGAACCGTTCAATTCAAGTTGTTTTGGATGGGTTCAAGTCTGATATTCACCTAATAAATGCTGGTGTACCCCAAGGCTCTGTTCTGTCTCCGACACTCTTTCTCATTTTTATTAATGATCTCTTGTCTGCTACTTCTAATCCAATCCATTCCTACGCTGATGACAGCACCCTTAACTTTTCATATTCGTTCCGAGACTCACGACCCTGCCCTTCAGTCGTAGAATTGGAACGGCATCGTATGTTAAGCACATTGAATTCCGATCTTGACAGCATAATTAACTGGGGAAACAACAACAGAGTGGAATTCAATGCTTCTAAAACTCAATACTGTCTACTGTCACTCAAGCGAACCCTTGTAAATCAGCCATTATCCATGAATGGCGCTTGTGTCGATGAAACCGGAAAGCTTTCCATCCTTGGTATGTGTATCAACACAACACTTAGTTGGAACGATCACATATTTGAGGTCGCCAGAAATGCTGCGATATGTTTAAGTTTCCTTAATCGATGCAAGAAATATTTCACCCCCTCTGATTTGGCTTTCATTTTTAAGGCGTATATCCGCCCCAAGCTTGAGTACAAAGCTCTTTTCTGGTCTGGTGCCCCAAAGACCACCCTGCACCTACTAGATAGAATCCAAAAGCGAGCGATAAAACTTATAGGAGACAGCAATGTCGCAAAGTTATTAGACTCGCTCGAACATCGACGTACCGTTTCTTCTTTGTCCGTATTTTATCGCTATTTCAACAAACGATGCTCAAGTGAGCTAGCCAACTTCATTCCTCCTCTCCATGAATTCACCCGCAATACTCGTTCCGCCAGGAATGCTCATCAGTTTACCCTTAAGCCTACTTTCGGACGCACAGTTAAATTTAGAGACTCGTTCTTCAGCCGCACTACGCGAATTTGGAATGCTCTTCCCAGCCCTATATTTCCCACAGACTACAACCCGCAGCTATTCTTCCTCTGTACCTTCGGCTAGTGCTGTGTCTTGAACCCCGGACACTTAAGGGTATTAGCAATCCCTTGAGCGTGCGCAAATTATAAAAAAAAAGATACTATCTGTGTAACCGATCAGAATGTGTTTTTCACTTCTTGAGTCAAATTTTCCTACTGTGCCTTGCTTGTTCAATGCGTAGCAGATCATGCTCCACAAATGGGATTTTGCCTGTCCACAGCTGTTCTGGTGTTTGGTCCTTATTTAATTTAATTGGGCAACGATTTCTTATGTAGGCTGCCGTGCAGATGAGCTCGGCTCATAAAAAGTCCGGTAATTTGATTTCGTTCTTTATACATCTCGCCATTTCTACAAGCGTCCTGTTTGCCCTTTCAGCTATTCCGTTTTGTTCCGGAGTGTACGGGACTGTTAGTTCATGAGCTATATGATGCTGCTCCAGGAATTTTTGAAAAAGGTTGCCTGCATACTCAGTTCCGTTGTCGGTTCGTATTGCCTTTATATTAATGTCCAGCTGATTTTCGACATTCGACTTGTAAATTTTAAATTTATATAGTGCCTCGCTCCGGTTTTTCAAGAAATATACTTGTATTCTCCGCGAATAATCATCTATAAAGGTTATGAAATATCGTGACTTACCTATCGATTCTGTCCTCATTGGGCCGCAAACATCTGAGTAAATGGTTTTCTAGATTGTTTTGCCCTTATGCATTGATTGCAGTAATTCATGTCACAGTCGAATCTGTCCGGTAATCCTTGCACCATCCTTTTCGACAATAGCTGTTTTAGTGCAGCTATGTTTAATTTCCTCATGCGCCTGTGCCAGGTCGATAACGATTCGTTTATTTGTCTTTTATGCGTAGTGATTAGTGCCCTTTCACATTCTAGCATCATATAAAGTCCCTTGTCCTTATGTGCTGTTGAAAGAAGTCTGCCTTCGGTGTTGTGAATTGCTGCCCTATTGTTCTGGAACACTATTTTGTATTTGCTGTTTTCTGCCTTGCTGACAGATATTAAATTTTCATTTAGGTCAGGGACGAAAAGTGTGTTATAAAGCTTTATAGATTTCACCTCATCGTTAACTCTGGTGTTTAATACGACCGTGCCTGTTCCGCATATCTTTAGTATTTGGTTATTCCCCAGTTTAACAAAACTTTTATTAGGACATTTTCGTATATGGGCAAATTGTTCCTTTGCAGCACACATATGGGAGGTGTGCACCACTATTCAGACACCAAACTTTTGCACTGTTCCCCTCCAACTGTGTGGACTGATTTGACCACTCCTTTACGACGAAGCCACATTCATCCGGGTCCGAAACATCTTCCGCTCGGGTTTGTTGCGAGCGCTCCCCTAATCTGCAGTTTTTCGCCATGTGGCCTATTTTTCCCACATTTTCTGCAATTGAACGGAAAATTGTTATTTGTTTTTGCCTTAAGGAATTGCTTCGGGAACTTCACAGCTGCTTTTTGGTCTTGAAATTTGTTGAATTTTACTTTTAGCGCTGTATTGGAATCCTTTTTTCGATCTCCTACTTCTAACAACCTGGAATAGACGGTATCTAATTCCAGTTAGCGGCTATGTGCGTCGAACGCTGCCGGAACATCCTTGTATTCTTCCGACAAGGAATCCAGAAGGAGTATAACCAACAGATCTTGGTCCAACTTAGCGTTCAACTCATGCAATTTCGGAAATTCTTCCACCTTTTGTATTGGTCCTTTCTTATCGTATGAGGCGGCCAAGAAATCCCATGCTTCTTTGGATGCGGACATATTCTTCACGAGGTTAACAATGGTGGGCTCTAATGCTAGGATTTACTCTCCACGCGCATCAAGGTCCTTATCCATGCATGTTTTGGTCCGGCAATTTCTGGTCGAGGGATTTCTTCTTTACCATATTTGGCGGCTCTGTTTTTGTGGAGAATGGCCTCCATATGAGCTCGCCATGTGGAATAGGTTTCGCCATTGAACAGTGCAATACGTCCAAAAAGTTATTGGTTGAATTTATGTACATAAATTAAAAAAAAAAATTTTATCTGTTTGGTATTAATAATTACCACGGTTGGGTAATGGGCCCATAACATGTGAGCGCAGCTAAAGAAAAAAATAATAATTTTAATTTTTGCAATAATCCAATCGGACACTTTATTCAGTATGCCCTTTCAGCTTGACAGTTGACGAAGGAAAAAAAGAAAGGATGAAGTGAGAAACGAAAAACGTCGATTAAAGGAGGCAATCGTGGAGTTGTTTTGTGTGTTGACCACCAGGCGTCGCATAGGAACAAAAGGGATCATTACCATCAATTGGTATCGCCATCAAAACGTTAAAGACGAATATTCTAAAACCAAATATCAACGATACACACAAACATTCGTTCAGAACCCACTCCACTTACCATCATCATAATTTCACAACAGTCACCCGACATCACCCAATCTACCAGCGGTCAACACAATTTCACAGGAATCATCTAGTAAACATCCGCAAGAACATAAGATGAACGTTTATTTCCCGGAACCATCCGATCGCTACCGAATATTCATGGAATTACCCAATCCACACTTTTTCCATCAAAATCGTCTACACATCGCAACAGCACACGACAGATTATATTAAGATTTGTGGTAGATAGTTCATTTTTGACCATCCATAAATCTTTTCAAAATTAAAAAAATATTTTTTAACTTATATGTAGTACATCTGATGTTTCTGGTGCCTTTACTTCGGAGTGTGTAACTGATCTAGAAGTTTTTAAAGGAATTATGTCAATATGGTTGTAGCCCAAGATTCCTAAAAATCCTTCCGCCTCAGTTGAAACACTCCTGACCCTGGACTTAGATTCAGATACGGAGATGGAAAGAGAACCTACACAAACTAAACCCTTGCAGGAGATAGACCCGATGTCAGACTCCGGCTACAATAACCATGGACGAAGAAAAATAGCTTCTAGAATCATCGCAAGAGAGAGATTCTTCGTCAGACTCTGGCGAAGCAGACGCCACATTGATAGAGTGTTGTAAAATGCTAAAGTTCGTTCAAATAAACCTTCATCACTATAAATTAGCTTCCTCCAACCTCATCCTCCGCTTAACCAACAGCGGAGAAGATATTGTCGTAATGTAGAAGCCCTGGCTCATAAAAGACAAGATAAATGAACTTAGGCTTGTATTTTGGCAAAGAACAAACTCTTCTTCCTAGCCTACCCAACAACGACCAAACCACGGCATGTTTTGCGTTAGGGAACTCAAAATACTGGATCGTCTCCTCTTACGTGGCCTACGAAAAAAATGTAAAATACCCCGGATAGCCTAGAAGAAGCAGCCAAACTGGCGCTCACCAAATGTGTAAACCTCATAACGAACTCTCACCACATATCATGGGGAAGCACATACACAAACAAAAGAGGTGAGGCACTACGCACTACGACTCTGCATACATTGATAGGAAACATTGAAACCATAAAGAATACACAATGGGCATTTTCCTAAATATAGAAGGCGAATTCAACAACATCTATCCACATGCATTCACACAGGCACTGGCAGAACTAAACGTGGAAGCGGGGCAAGTGGCATAAATAAACCAACTAATTACAAAAAGAGAAATTAATACCACTCTAGGTAACGTATCCACGAAAAGCTATACCAGAAGAGGTACACCTCAGGGAAGACTACTATCGCCATGGAGGGTCCGTGCCTGAGCAATTGCTGCCTTCCATCGTTGATGGAACTAGTAGGTTCGGATACAAAGACCCTCTTTGCTGGAGCATTGTTGTCCATGCGATCGATTTGGCCGAGCCTACAGTGGACGGGTTCCTTCCTTCCGAACTACATCCACATCCTTTTACAGCTCGTAGAGTTCGCGGTCATGTCTCCTCCTCCATTCGCCTTCCTCGCAGACGGGACTATACATCCGACGTAGAACTTTTCTTTCGAAGGTACCAAGAGCTCTGCAGTTTTGCTTAGTGTCCAGCTTTCGGCTCCATAGAGCAGGACTGGTAAAATAAGAGTTTTGTAGAGCATGATATTGGTCTTCGAGTCAGGAGTTTTGAGCCGAGACAAACCCAAGTAGCACCGGTGGCCAATGGCGATTGTACGACGGATATCCACAGTGATGTCGTTTGTGGACTTCACGCTTGCCCCGAGGTAGACAAACTCCTTTACTACCTCGAAATTGTAGTTGTCTATCGTGAAATTTTTCCAAGGTGGTGTGTGACGGAACGTTTTTTGATCGACAGCATATATTTCGTTTTGTCTTCAATGACCTTGAGACCAGTTCGTTTCGCCTGTTCTTCAATCACCGTAAAAGCCTTCACTACGGCACGTTGAGAACGCGCGATGATCTTGATGTCACCTGCGTACCCCAACAGTTGCACCGACTTGTAGAAGATAGTACCTTCCGTGTTTACAGCTGCCCTCCGCACTATCTTCTCCAGTACCGGATTGAAGAAATCACACGAAAGCGCATCTCCTTGCTGAAATCCAGTGCAAGTTTCAAACGGTTCTGAAATCATTGAGCCGAACTGCACGGTGCATCGAGTATGTGTTAGCGTGGTGCGACACAACCGGATCAGTTTCGAATAGCTCCTTGCGATGAAGGCTGAAATCGATTTGAAACTCACTGGTCTTCTGCAGTATTTGTCTTAGTGTGAAGATTTGGTCTATAGTCGATTTGCCGGGCCGGAAGCCGCACTGGTATGTGCCGATTAGTGCGGTGCAAATCGGCTTTAGACGTTCACACAGTACGCTGGACAGGATCTTGTAGGCGACGTTGAGCAGGGATATACCTCTGATGGTAGGCTATCGGAGCCTGCGGCTTTGTTGTTCTTCAGCCTTTTAATGACTGTTCCAACTTCTTCAAAGCTAGTTGGGAGGACTACTTCATCGACTGGAGTTGGGATTTCCTGATTCCCTATCACTCTCTCCTGGCCAGGCCCATTAAGCAGTTGTTGGAAGTGCTGCTTAAACACATCCACTATTGCCTGCGGGTCAGTAACAAGGCTACCCTCACGATTTCGAAGCTTGGGTGCCTTTACTAAAGCCTGAAGCCTTTTATAAAAGGCCCGTATTTTCTTGTCAATCCCTAGACTCTTCGATGTCCTTGAGCTGGGAGATTGCGAGAGACCTTTTCTTCAGGCGTAGAAGCTGCTTTTCCTCCCGTCTTCTAGCCCGGTACTCCTCTTGCGCTGCTCTAGTTTTCCGTTGAAGCGCTTTTTGGTATGCCTCGTCGGTTGCACGTTTCTTCTGCTCACACTCGCCATCATACCACGTATTCCTTGTCGGGGGTGGTAGGTAGCCTAAGGTGTTTTCCGCTACCTCTTTGATGGCCGAGCGGCAATGCGTTGGCGTTGGTGTTTAACGTAGGCATACCGGAGAGTCTCTCGCTTAATTGCTCTTCGTAGGCTCTGGCAATCTCCGTTGTGCTCAGGCCTCTTTGACGGAGTCTTCATCCTCATCGGTAGGGGCGTGTGCACATATAAGGCTGATGTTGTAGAATCTGCCTTGGATACGGATCACAGCCAGGCGATCGCTTATCGGTTTAAAGTCGATGACCTTCGACCTTAACCGTTTTCCCACAACGAATCCGCATTCAAATATGTGCAACCTTTGTGACAGCTGTAATATATGTCGTACTCTTTCTTCTTCATTATACCTTGTCCTATCCAGCGTATTTAATGGATATCAGTAATATCCGCCTTGTACTGCGTGAGGATATTTTCTGAGCCCCTGGAGTGTAGAGTATTCTTACGTTCCAGGAGTACACTCGCAAATCGTTGTCCTTTTTCGCGCCGTGTCGTCGTTGTTGTGATTCCGTCCGTTATTCCGAGGCAGTTTGCTCTCTCGTAACGTTGTTTTTTTTTGTGTGGGCTGGTTGTTAGCCCTCCGCACAACCACAAGGGATTCGTTGCATACATTAGTTCACCTCACAACGGGTGTTGTGGAGGCTATCCAGGGGCGCCGCTAGGAGGCTGTATGTCAGCTTGATGTATGCATCGACAAGGATCGTTGCTGGCATCCCGCCAAGTTAAGAGCGATCAGAAACTTTACCACCCATTTTCCCAGACCTATTTTCTTCCTTGGATTCTCCAGGAAGAAAATACACAGCTTTTTTTAATAACATTACTATAAGCAACAACACATATTTATTAGTAACAATATTGTTAGAAGTCGAGTTTTTATTTTGGAGCGCGTCGAAAATAAAACATGAAACATACATAATTATCAGTAACAATATTGTTAGAAGTCGAGTTTTTGTTTTGGAGCGCGTCGAAAATAAAACATTAAAAGGAAGAAATAGTGATTTCCACATATGTGTATGACATTCGCCAGAACGATAATCAATATACAGACAAACATATGAAATGATGAAAGTGGTGAATATTACTTATTGGATTCTTCAGGAGGAAAATACACAACTTTATTAACAACATTACTTTTAGCAACAATACATATTTATTAGTAGCAATATTGTTAGAAGGTACATTTTGTACTGAAACTGCCATTGAATATGCAAATCAATGAAACACCAACATGTAATATTTCTTAAGCATCTGGAATGACCAAAGTTTTGCAGCATGGTACTCTTATTGTGTGGGATGAGACCACCATGGCTCATAAAAAATCAGATGAAGCTTTGAAAAGAGCGCTGAAAGATATACGAGATAATTCCGATACTTGCTTAAAATCATCGTATTTGTGCAGACAAGTGAAGATATTTACTCTTACAACAAATATTCGTGTTCAATTGCAAAATGCTGTATCAGTTGTTGAATTTTCAACGCATTTGTTGGTTGATTGGAAATAGTACAATGCCAGTTGAGAAAATTGAAATGGTCAATGTTATTAATTAATATTAATTATAATTATTATTATTAAATATATTATTAATTATAATTTGTGGGTTAAACTTAGAATTTCCAGTATTCTCTCACGGATGTTGCATATTCACGTGTCGGTAAGGCATCAGTATAATTCATTTATTGTCAAAGAAATGAAAAAACAAAAAATGTTGTTTATCATAGAGTATTTTAAGAAATTACTGATGAAGCGCTAAACAAAATTAAACCTTTAGCTCCCAATTTATACCTTTGCTTTCCTCCCATGCAGCTCTTTTCAGAGTTGTATTGAGGGTTATTTGCTTCTATTGCACGAGGGTGGAAGAGATTTGTCTAGAGTATTCTCTCCAAGCCAGTTTCCTTAAGGAATCTGTGAATGAGAGCTGGTTCTAGTGACTTCAATTCTTCATCTGATATTAGGTGTTAACCGCAAATTAGTTAAAGAAAGCTAAATGCTCTGACTTGTAATAGACTGTGTACACGTTCACACTCCCAGCACATTATAAAACTTTCAAAAAATTCAAAAACTTTCCGAACCGTAGAAGTCCAGGATCCACCTTTTGAAAGTGTGGTTAAGTTGACAGGTTTCAGTTCAGATATGATTTCAATGTAGATTTCAACATACACAGGAATATGTTGAAAGACAATTGAGACACTGGCACATTACCGGGCCAAATTGGAAATTAGTGACAATCCAATTGCAGATGGATATAATCCTGAAGAATATTTTGAATTAGAGGAATTAATAGAAAACAATCACATGATATCCTAATTGCCAATCTACAAAACATCATTAAAGGTAGCCCCAGTACCACGAACGCTATAACATCAACCAACAACCAAACGTTGCAACTCCCAAAAATAACGTTTGCCAAAATTCGATGGGGATTATTTAAAGTGGAAACAGTTCCTCGATTTGTTTGTCCAGATATGTCTACAATTGGCCAATTGTCAGAAAATGTGGAACCTAAAAACAAATTTATCAGAAGAAATCTAATCCGTCATTTTATGACTTCCGACAATAACCACTATGCACCCTGGCAGACATTAATGGATCGATATGATAACAACTGGTTACTGGTATCTGCACTCCTAAACAAATTACTTAATAAAGAAGTATTATGTCCGATAAGGGTATGTCGCAGGAATGTTTATGGAGCTGACAAATGTTGGTGTAAGCGTAACCCAATGGGGGTTTTGAACAATTCTTTCAAGAACGATGTTGAAAAAGTCGCATGGCAGCGCGTCGCCTTGTCTGAATCCTTTTTTGACATCAAAGGTCTCGGTTAGGTCATTACCGACCTTGATGAAGCAGCGTGCATTCTCCATCGTCATCCTACACAAACGAACGAGTTTGGTAGGAATGCCAAAACTAGATATTGCTCTGTATAGCTCGTCTCTATAGATGAAGAGAAAAGGTGGTGGGTATCGATTTGTTGCTTCTTGGTTTTCTCCAAAATCTGCCGCAGTGTGAATATTTGGTCGATGGTGTATTTTCCTGTCCTAAAGCCACACTGGTATGGACCGACCAGGTTGTCGACGAATGGCTTTAGGAGTTCACACTGTATGGCAGATAAGATTTTATATGCGATACTTAGGAGACTGATGCCTCTGTAGTTGGCGCAGATCAAAGGGTCTCTTTTTTATGGATCGGGCAAACAATGCTGAGGTTCCATTCATCGGGCATGTTTTCCTCCGACCATATTTTACAAATGAATTGGTGCATGCTCCTAACCAAATCATCGCCAGCGGCTTTAAAAAGCTCGGCGGGTAAGCCGTCAGTTCCCGCAGCCTTGTTGGATTTCAGTTTAGATATGACAATCCTCACTTCATCTGTTTCGGGTGGACGGAATTGTTGATCTTCATCGTCCCTTTCATTGGGGTTAAATGGTTCGTTCTGCCTGACAGCGGAATTTGGTTCTTCGTCGCCTTTATACAGTCTGCAGAAATGGTTTCTCCATATCCTCAGCATCGATTGTGACTCTACTACGATGTTCCCTTGATCATCATTACAGGCTTCGGTTCGGACTTTATAACCTTGACTGGTTAACTTTGCCCTTAGGTAAAACTTCCTTACCTCATTCCTGCAGTAATATCCCTCTATTCTGCCGATCGCGCGCTTCTCATGCTCCTTCTTTTTTCTCCTGAGAAGCCGGTGTTCGTCTCTCCTCTTCTGCTCGTAGAGCTCCCGAGCAGCTCTTGTCCTTCTTTACAGTGCCGCTTTGTATGCTTCTTGCTCGGCTGCATTCGCCTGCCGACACTCGTTGTCAAACCAGGGGCTTCGTTGTGGTGGCGGATTGAAACCCAGCACATCAGAGGCGGCATCTCTGATGGCTTTTTGACAATGCTGCCACTGGTCTTCAATACTTGATGTTGGTGGCGTAGGATTTCTTAAGAGGTTAAGGGAGACACGATCGGAAAAGGTTTTGGCAATCTCTTGCGATTGCAGCCGGCTGACGTTGAACTTCCTCACAGTATTTCTTCGTCTTGGCGGTGTTCGGGATATCCGCAACCTTACCTTGGCTACAACAACCTTGGCTACAACATCTCTTGCTATTGCAGCCGGCTGACGTTGAACTTCCTCACAGTAATTCTTTGTCTTGGCGGTGTTCGCGATATCCGCAACCTTACCTTGGCTACAACAAGGTGGTGGTCCAAATCAATGTTAGCGCCTCATCACATCTATAATACTGGAGGAGTGCCTTGCGTCGATCGCAATATAATCAATCTGATTGACGGTTGATTGATCAGGAGATCGCCATGTTCCTTTGTGAATATCGAGATGCGGGAATCTTGTACTGGCTACTACAACATTTCGCCCTGCATCAAAGTCGATCAGCCTAAATCCGTTATCGGATGTGGTGTCGTGTAGGCTGTACTCTCCGACCGTACTACCAAAGATGTTCTCTTTTCCTAGCTTTGCGTTAAAATCGCCAAGGACAATTTTATTGTCGTAGCTGGGCATTGCTCATAAGTTTTGTCAAGGAGCTCATAGAACCTGTCTTTGGTGTCGTCATCTTTCTCCTCTGTGGGGGCATGTGCGCATATAAGGCTTATGTTGGCAAATTTAGCCTGGATGCAGTCTAGGGCTTCCGCTAATTGTTCGGCTGAACGTGGCTTATAAAGGAACCTTACATTCCACGTACAGATCTGAGGATCGTTGTCCGCATATCGTTTGCAGGGTTCGTCATCAGTAAAATCATCCGTTTCCGAGGCTTGTTGTTGCTTCGTTACTATATGTTTTTGTGTGGCCGGGCAGTTACCCCGACCTCCAACCTACCAAATGACAAGAGGTCGCACTTATAAGTTTGGCAAGTTGAGCTCGGGTGAACCAATACCCGATTGCTACCACTTGGAGGTAAAATAAGCACAATTGGTGTGTAGAAAAAGTTACAGCACTGGACATCGCCAGGTTGACGCCAATCAGTGCCTACCCGATTCCCACAACACCCAACCAACACTGCAATTCAGCAACAAAAATAGCCAGCAAACCCCGGCTCAAGAATGCTGCCAATTCCCCGCATTAGGCACGATTAGTCAGAATTGTCGTACATACATAGTGTTGGGAATCGCCAAAATAAAGTTAGAGTCCAGAAATGAGGATTTCATTGAATTCAGAGCATTATTATATTCAGTATCTCAAGTTAACTTCATAACGGAGAAACTAATGAAAAGATTGGGGCTCTCAACAATGCACGGCACTATGCGCATCAGACGCACTACACAAAAGCACACAAAAGAGTAAACATCTACCTACAAATCTAGATTGAATGGTTTTCCACAAAAATCGAGGCAATATGAAATACACTATGAAATATTCCGAAGATCCAACATTTAACTGTTCAGGAGAAGTCAATCTACTAATAGGTGCA
This sequence comes from Eristalis pertinax, assembly GCA_907269125.1. Classification (NCBI taxonomy): domain Eukaryota; kingdom Metazoa; phylum Arthropoda; class Insecta; order Diptera; family Syrphidae; genus Eristalis; species Eristalis pertinax. The sequence goes on from OU026145.1 coordinate 88,766,464, forward strand.
GAACTTAATCATGAAATTCTTTCAGTAGGGCAAATTAATTAAGCACTCGCATGCCCACCTCACAAAATACAGTATTCGGTTGGATAGCAGCAGGAAGGATCGAAAGTCTTCGTACCTCATCAACTTGTGGTATGTGCACTGAAGTTGAAAATCATAACACACTAATCGAAGGGTTTTATTTACATTTATTTTATACACATATGTATATTTTACTACAGCCGAAATATGATGTGAAACACACTTTAATAAGACATAAATGGTCGTTTTATAGTTAAACTACCATTCTGAGACAAGCCATCGGAGCTAGGAGAGTCTAGATCCATTACCCTAAGAAGATTATATACATTAAAGAGCCGATTGGTAAACAACGTGGAAATAGATGATTCAAGAACTAGATGAAGCAATTTGTAGCATCATCCAGGTCCAAAAGGATGATAAAATAGGACTTTCGCTAGTAAACAATTGTTATCCCAACTGCTTCCAATCCTCTACTAACCCTTCACTAATCGACATGCTTTAACTATATCTGTATCTAACATTTTATGTATTGACCAAATATACTGTTTTCTTTTGCTAAATTTAATGCTGACTATGCGAATTCTGACAATACTTATAGTTATAGATCTTTAAAAAATATAGATTATAATGAAGTCTTAACTATCTTCCATACACTTAATCGGTCTGCATTGTAGTCTTCGTCAGACGCTAACAACAAAGTAGAGATTTTTAATAGTTTCTTACAGTTCTTGTTTCACTCGTTTGTCCCAGTCAAAACTAAAAATGCAAAATCGTCTCACTGTCCCTGGTATGCTGAAGAAATTAAAAAACGTATTCAGGAACGGGAGTTTTTATTCTATAGGCAATATTGTGTGGCTCGAAACTGGGTTAACTTGCTTATTCGAAACTCTAAGCTCGCATATAATTCTAGCTCATTCAACCCAAAATAGAGCTGTGGAGAAATTTAAAGGAATTTGGTGTAACAACGAATAAGAAATCTAGCTGTTGCTCTCTCTGTCCGAACTTAATTAGTAATTTCCTTAAACCACCCGTTAAAAATGTATCGAATGTGTCTAATATAAGTTAAAGACGAATATGCTAAAACCAAATATCAACGACACACACAAACATCCGTTCAGCACCCAATCCACCCTCATCGTAAATTCACAAAAGTCACCCGACAGCACCCAATCCACCAGCGGTCATCCCAATTTCACACGACACATCTAGTAAACAGCCGCAAGAACATTAGATGAACGTATATTTACCGGAACCATCCGATCGCTACCGAATATTCATGGAATTCCCCAATCCACTTTTTTTCCATGAGGATCGTCTCCACATCGCAACAGCACGCGACAGATTATATTAAGATTAGCTAGTTCATTTCAGTTAAAAAAACATTTTTTTTAACAAACTCAACGCTTAGAATTTTATCTGGTACCCGAGCAGGGACCAATAGTGCAAGTAAGGGGGAAAAAAATGAAAAAAAAACAAGATCTTGATCACGCCAGTCGCGTCAAGTAGCCGCCGCGCTTAAAAGATTACAGAAATTTAATAACGAAAAAAAATATTTTAAGGAAATTATAATAAGTGATCAAATATTTGTAAAAGATTTTGAAAACTCGATTAATTAATACATTTATTTAACATATATTAATACAACCTAATTCTGAAATCATTGCTGGATCAGATCAGACCATCAGTCCAGAATATCGAAATAATCTGGCTGATATGGATAAAATTCCAGACGTAGTGAGATGCCTTAGATACTTCGGATGGCCGTATATCAAAAAACATGTCAAATAAAAAACGTATTAAATTTGACTCAGAAGGAATAAAATCGTTTGAGAAACTAAATATGTAGGTCATTATTATGCGAAGACATAACTCTTTCTTATCCAAATTTCGGAAAACAATTTCATTTGACAGTCCTTGAACAGGAAGGTAGACCCATCACCTTTATTTCTCGAACCTTAAATAAAACCGAAGAAAACAATGCAACAAACGAAAAAGAAATGTTAGCCATAGTATGCGTGTTTCCTGAGAGTTTTCACGATGTGAAAATCCAAGTTAAAAATCGAAATGAAAATCACAATTAAGACAAAAATTCCTTGATTGATTTAATTTATTACAAGGTTAAATTTACACGACCGACTTGCTGGGATTCTGATGAAAGAGTGCCCTAGATCGTCATTTTCCTCAGATTCTTGCAGAGAGACTCTCTTGGAAGGAAATGTTGCATTGCACTTCGCCGTGTGCAGATATCTCTTCTAACGATCAAGTAGCTAAGTGGGTCTAATTCATCTAGTAGTTTACAATAGGTTTGTTTTAGAATAATTAAAATACATGTGATAATAATACAACTAATAATATTGATGATGATATTAATGATAATAACAATAATATAATAATTCATAAAACATAATTCAAAGCAATGCGCGAACATTCTGCCCGCCCTGAAGTATCGGAAAAATAAAGCAGATACTTTAATAATCTATAGGCAGGGGTGACAATCGATGGGTAGCTCGCCGAAATATTCCGTATTTCGTTTGTACATCCACAACACGAATTTTGCCAGCAGTCAATACTACAGAGCCGATGATCTTCCCTATCATCCACCGTTGAGGGGGTGTGTTGTCATCCGATATCAACACCAGAGAACCAACCTTCAAATTCTCCGACTGAGATTTCCATTCTTATCTTCTTTGCGGATCCAGAAGATACTCTTTGGACCATCGGTACCAAAAATGCTGCTTAATTTGAGTTAGGTGTCGCCATCGCTTAAGACATGATATTTGTTCATCAACCGCAGATTCTCACATCCATGTAGACATCTAGGCCAATACCCATGCACCCAACGGATAACTCTCCATATTGTTTTCCGCTAACATTCTTAAACACCGAGTTGCCTGGTATGAAGCAGAAGTGTTTCCGTAGGTCACGGTATGTAATTGGTACACCTACAACTTTTCCAAGGGGCTGGACCTCCAAAGTACACATTGGTATTTACGGTCTCTAGGATCTACCAGTATCTGTCGATACGTTTTTGTTATATCGGCTGTTAAAGCATATCGATAGCAACGAAATCTTAATACGATGTCGAATAACGTATCCTGTATAACAGGTCCCATCAGCAATACATCGCTTAGCGAAATACCCGAGGAAGTACTGGCACTTCAGTCAAAAACCACCCTGAGCTTCGTAGTAGAGGAATCTAGTCTGAGTACGCACTGATGACGTATTTTATCCTGCTCAATTTGTCCTCAGATACTACTTCCATATGGCCTAACTCTTCATTTTCCTTCATGAATCTGCAGTACTGTTAATTAACCATCGAATTTCTTAATAACTTTCTCTCCAATGTAAAAAATCTTTTCCTTGAAACTTCAAAGAAATCTCCGAGAACATCCGGATCTTGTTTGAATGGCAGCGATACCACAAATCTGCCTTCTTCGTTCCCAACGGTGGTTTTTAGGAAGTGTTCTTCACACTTAGCTTCTTCGAGAGTTACATTACTCTGTTTAGAATCCACAGCTTCTAATTTCCAGAATTGCTTAACGATTTCCCCCTGACAGCTATCCTTATCTGACTCCTGACCATTTACTAGACAAACGGTAGCGCTCGGAACCAAGGAGACCTCGTATTTACCGGATACAACCCAACCAAATAGCGTTTTCTGCAGTGCAGGTTGGCCTTCTTTTTTTATCTGACCAACTGCCAACAAATCAAAAAAGCATTCTGCCCCAATCAACATATCTATCTTCGAAGAATGATTGAAGTGTGGATCAGCTAACACAACATTCTTTGGAATATCCCAACTATCAATATTAAAACAACTGTTGGTTTGGGGATTGGTAATCATCTTAATTACCAGCAACTCTAACTCTGTTTGGAAATTTGAAATCTTAGATTTACTTGGGTCTTGGGTCTTGGGCTTGGGTCTTGCGTCGTATCTTGGAGACACTTCTTTCCCAATGCCATTCTCTTCCACGTCCGCATTGACCTTACCCAATCTGAGCCTTTATGCCATCTGCTACGTTATGAAGTTCAACTGCGAGGCTGAATCCAGAAGCGCTCGCACGATGTGGTAAGCACCTGAACTGTCCCTGACTTCAATCAACGCTGTTGCTAGTACGACCTGATTTTCCGTTCGCCCAACTAAAGTTGATTGTCCAGCACTGTTGCGCGCATCCAATGGTTCATCGTTGTTTTCTGGACTTGGCGCAAACCGGTGCAACAGTCGGTGATATGGTAAAGAACAAATGTTTCACTTAGACTTTGAACATCGCACAATATCAATTTCTTCGTTTCTTGAAAACGAGCTGCTACCGGAAGATTTCGGAATTCACTGCTATCACTATGCCGCTAATCCTATAACTGTTGTGGAAGCGAGACCGATTTTCCTTCTTGAAATTTGACACGGTAGCTTTCTCTACTGCATGCATCGACTCCTTAGCCTCCAAGGTCTTACACCGACGATCGAGAACCTTAACGAACTCTTTCCACGACGGCAGCTTCGAATAACTCCTCGCATCTTGCCACTTGGACTGCGTCTCAGCATCTACCCTATCGAGTGCTAGAGATATGAGGATGGCATAAGTTACATTCTCATAGTTCCCTATCGATAGCATAGCAGTCAGTGAGTGTTAAAGCTGTCTTCTGAATTTCTCAAGGAAGTTGACGTCGCTTTCGATATTCTAGAGACTTCCAACAACGAATTTATATGCTCTTGGAAGATTAAGCATTTGTTATCAAAGCGTTCAGCCAATCGATCAAGTGCTTTCTTATAGTTCGCGCCTAGCATATCGAACTCGCTTATAGCTCCTAATGCGGCTCCTGATAGAGAACGTTTCAAATAATTCATTTTTTGAAGATTGTCTAACGTCTCATCTCCATCCACCAGATTTTTGAACAATCTTATAATGCTCGGGTACTCGGAAAACTGCCGGAGAAAGTGGGTAACTTAATTTGCTCTAACATTGGCCGCAATACAGGCTGTTGAAAAAGTGTTGTTTTAAAGCTTTCCGCTGAGCTCTCCCTTGATGATCCCATTAGAGATCTTATCTTTGCTTTGGCAGTAACGTAGAGATCCTCTACGGCAGCGCGGAAATTCTCATTGACTTCTTCCGCCTCCTTGATCCCCAATCGTTCTACAGACAGCTGGACACTCAACATTTGTTTAAAGCAGGATTCGAGTATACCTAAGCGATATTCTAGCTCAGTTAATGATAGTGTATCACCCTTTGATGAAACTAATTTGTTAATTCTGGTGAGACTGCCTTTAATCGAACCTCTCAATGCCTTTAACTCTGCCAACGTTTTTCCCTTATCAGATGAACCATCAGGGTCGATGTCACCAGGGGTTTCAGGAGCTTTCGACATTCTTGACTGACCGGATCGGAATTGAATCGAAATCAATGAATATTTTTTGTTTTTTTTTTGTTTTTGATTCAGACAAAATGAATATACTTGTCAACAAATTTGTGTCTTAGATAGGAGCTTAAATTAGCAAAAACAAAGTGAGACAATTCGAATTCGAAATTTCTCAATCAGTTGTATCCCGCAATTAAGCCCTTCAACAATTCCAAGACCGACTCTTCCAAACATCAACCAACTATCCAGCAGCAAATGGTGTATTAGAACTTGCAACCAACTATGTATTTTCCGAGGTGTTATCTGTCAAATTATGTGTAGACACTAATTTTTAGCGATTCCTAGCGAATTCCTTCGCAACACACAATGCCAGCAACAATGCTGCCAATGTTTGAATTTAATCGCGCAACAAATTTCTATCTTTCTAATTTTTTATGTTATTTAATTGATGTGCGTGCATAATACTATGCATATGTGAGATGAGAATGAAGATCACCACGTTCCACTTACGTGTGTTCTGTCAAAAGCTTTTATGGTTCAATGCACTTTTTCGGCGTCCTCCACTGGAGAAAGAAGAAAGCTTTTATGGTCCACTGCACTTTCGATGTTTCGCCGTCGTCTACTGGAGCAAGAAGAAATCTTTTTTCGTCTTAATTATGCCCTCTACAGAATGTCGTTCGATATGCATAGTGACGTAGATGTTCATGCGATGATGGATGAGCTTTTATCCCACGGTGTCTGCAAGTCCAAAGTACATCCACAGAGACCACAAAGATGTTTAGCTGTTGTGGATTTCTTCGGCGGTAGATTCCCTCAATGCTTCTGCATCCAGATGTACGGGTATCGATCCTCATCCGTTTATCTTCGGTATTATTATAGTAGTATTATATATGTTCGCTATAAGTAATTTGATGGGATCTAAAAAGTCCCGGGTTTCGGCACCATAATGTTTACTGAGAGTTTTCAGGATATGAAAATCCAAGTTAAAAATCGAAATGAAAATCACAATTAAGAGAAAAATTCCTTGATTGATTTAATTTATTACAAAGTTAAATTTACTCGGCCGATTTGCTGGGATTCTGATGAAAGAGTGCTCTAGATCGACATTTTCCTCAGATTCTTGCAGAGAGAATCTCCTGGAAGCAAATGCTGGATTGCACTTCGCCGTGTGCAGATCTTTCTTCTTACGATCAAGTAGCTAAGTGGGTCTAATTCATCTAGAAGTTCACAATAGTTTTGTTTTAGAATAATTAAAATACATGTGATAATAATACAACTAATAATATTGATGATGATATTAATGATAATAACAATAATATAATAATTCATAAAATATAATTCAAAACAATGCGCGAACAATGAGCATTAGCTTCTTGGAGAAGCTACCTGTACGGTTCAGCAAAGGTTAATATATTAACTGACCATCAACCACTGACGTTTGCATTGAGCAATATGAATCATAATAGTAAAATGAGAAGGTGGAAAGCGATATTAAAAGAATATGACTGTCAATTACAATACAAAGCTGGTAAAACTAATGTGGTCCCCGATGCCCTATCCAGAGCTCCGATCACATCATAACTCACTGCGCTTACTTGAACTCAACGTAGTTATGACAGTTCCGCACACGAGTTAATCCCTTGCGTTCAAAGTCCTATAAATGTTTTTAAGAAGCAAACATGGAAATAACGTAAAATACGAATTCAGAATTCCATTCCTTACTTATCATAGGAACATTCTTCCTCAACAGGAATATACTGATGAAGAAATCAGCAATATCTTGAAGAAATTGTTAAGCCCTAGCGTAATAAATGGTCTTCTTACATCAGAACAAATAATGGGTAAAATACAAAAGCTTTATATGTTACATTTAAAAAAATATAAAATACGGTTCACGCAAACACAAGTCAAGGACTTAACCACAATAGATGAACAAGAGGATTAAATTTTAAAGGAGCACAAGAGAGCTGATCGTAACAGCCGTGAAAACAAAATGCAGCTGTTACAAAGATGATATTTTCCAAAAATGAGCCACAAAATACTTACAATAGTACAACAATGCAGAACATGCAAAGAACATATGTATGACCGCAATTCCAACAAACTAGAAATTAATGCAACACCCATTCCTCAATATCTCGGCCACATATTACATATGGACATACACTTTACAGACAAGAAACTTGTTCTAACAGCACTAGATAAATTGTCCAAATATGCCCAAGTTAGAATCCTAAAATCAAAAGTTATAGAGGATATAAGACAACCATTAAGAGAATTACTGTTCGCTTTTGGCATACCCAAAACAGTTATATTTGATAACGAAAAATCTTTAAATTACGTTTCTATTCGTTATATGATTCAAGACCAATTACGTATAGACATTTTTACAAATTCCCCACACAATAAAAACACACACCCAATAAAAACTTACACTCCCGGTGTAATCGTGTTTGTAAAAATCAATAAGCGTTTGGGTACCAACGTATCTGCAAAGTTTAAAAAGGAAGTACATAGTTAACGAAGTTAGGAACACTACAATTCTCACTAAATCCGGTAAAATCATCCACAAAAGTAATATTAAGAATGGATAATTCTTTACAGATTCATCGTAGCCTCGAGTATAGCCTCGATTCAGATGCTGAATTCACAATTAATCGCAATAGAGACTGGAAACGCTAAAGTGCAAACAGGAACATTTAAACTAATCCATGTAATTGACATGGAGGAATATCGACAAGCTTGAACGATATAGAACATAACATCCACTTAGTAATGAACACATCTCATCCCATGTTTCCTTTCCTCAAAACTGAAATTAATGTAATAAGAATGCATCTCAACCGACACATTCCCAAAACAAAAACCAAACGTTCATTATGTTTCTTAGGCTCTGTCTGGAAGTGGATCGCCGGCATACCAGATAAACATGATTTCGACGTAATAGATGATCCCATTAGAGATATTATCTTTGCTTTGGCAGTAACGTAGAGATCCTCTAGGGCAGCGCGGAAATTCTCATTGACTTCTTCCGCCTCCTTGATCCCCAATCGTTCTACAGACAGCTGCACAGTCAACATTTGCCTAAGCGATACCTAAGCGATATTCTAGCTCAGTTAATGATAGTGTATCACCCTTTGATGAAACTAATTTGTTAATTCTGGTGAGACTGCCTTTAATCGAACCTCTCAATGCAATCAACAAATTTGTGTCTTAGATAGGAGCTTAAATTAGCAAAAACAAAGTGAGACAATTCGAATTCGAAATTTCTCAATCAGTTGTATCCCGCAATTAAGCCCTTCAACAATTCCAAGACCTACTCTTCCAAACATCAACCAACTATCCAGCAACAAATGGTGTATTAGAACTTGCAACCAACTATGTATTTTCCGAGGTGTTATCCGTCAAATTATGTGTAGACACTAATTTTTAGCGATTCCTAGCGAATTCCTTCGCAACACACAATGCCAGCAACAATGTTGACAATGTTTTAATTTACTCACACAGCAAATTTCTATGTTTCGTATTTTTTATGTTATTTAATTGATGTGCGTGCATAATACTATACATATGTGAGATGAGAATGAAGATCACCACGTTCCACTTACGTGTGTTCTGTCAAAAGCTTTTATGATCCAAAGCACTTTCACTGGTTCGCCGTCCTCCACTGGAGAAAGAAGAAAGCTTTTATGGACCACTGCAAGCTTTTTTCGTCTTTACTATACCCTCTACAGAATGTCGTTCGATATGCGTAGTGACGTAGATGTTCATGCGATGATGGATGAGCTTTTATCCCACGGTGTCTGCAAGTCCAAAGTACATCCACAGAGACCACAAAGATGTTTAGCTGTTGTGGATTTCTTCGGCGGTAGATTCCCTCAATGCTTCAGCATCCAGATGTACGGGTATCGATCCTCATCCGTTTATCTTCGGTATTATATATGTACATACATATATTCTCGCACTTCACTATAAGTAATTTGATGGGATGTTAAAAGTCCCGGGTTAGATGGAGGAATATCGACAAGCTTGAACAATATAGAACATAACCTCCACTTAGTAATGAACACATCTCATCCCATGTTTCCTTTCCTCAAAACTGAATTTAATGTAATAAGAATGCATCTCAACCGACACACTCCCAAAACAAAAGCCAAACGTTTATTAGGTTTCTTAGGCTCTGTCTGTAGTGGATCGCCGACATACCAGATAAACATTTCATTCATTCATTTGTTTATTTATGTAGCAAGACAAATAGTGTTTACATTTGTAAGAATATTTATAATTAGAGGTTTAGGACAACTGTCCTTTACAACTATGATTTAATAAAGAGTGGAGTGAGGGAGATACAACAAAAATATTTAGATATTAATTCAAGGGAAAGCTACAAGAAAAAACCCTTATTCAACTCTTAAAATCTAATATTGCAATGTCCCCTAGTCAAATATTTTACATATTTCTTGTTAAGCGTTTAATTTGACAATGATATGCATTTGATAAGTTCATTATTTGAAATATAACAATTATCATAGAATCTTTGTGTTAAATTTTCTATAAGAAAGTGTAAAAAGTTGATATTGCTTTGGCTGTGAAGTCTGCGGGTTGAATAATAACGTTGTAAATTAAGCATAATTTTAATGATTTTGTTTTGGCATATTTGAAGTTTAAGTTTGTGAGTTCTAGCGCAGTCGTACCAAACAGAAGCCCCGTACAGTAGAATTGATTGAAAGACAGACTTATACAAAATAAGTTTATTGTCAGAACTAAGTTTCGATTTTCTATTTATAAGGGGGTACAGAATTTTGATGTATTTGTTAATTTTATCAATCATAATTCCCAGATATCTGCAGTGCTCAGACCAGTCAATATCGATAGAACTTATTTGAAGTTTTACGTTGTTTGGAATAAAGCATTGTTTTCGTCTACATGTAAACCAAACTGTTTTCGTTTTCGAAGCATTTACTTTAATTTTCCATTTGTAAAGGAATTTTTCTAATTTGGAAAGTGCCGTTTGCAGCACATTATAGACGTCCGTGTAGTATGTACCACACGCAAATATTGCTGTATCATCAGCAAACATAGCAATATTCACATCATTGCCAAGATCTGGAATGTCCGATACAAATATATTAAAAAGTGTTGGGGCGAGTACAGTACCTTGAGGTAATCCATATGTAATATTTTGTACTGCGGATTTAACATTTTGTACTTTTACTATACATTTTCTTCTATCTAAAAAACTGATGATGATGCTCTTAACAGTTTCCATAGGAAAGTTATATTTAATAAGTTTGTATATTAAAGCATCATGCCAAACCGTATCAAAGGCTTTTACAATATTGGCCTATAACTGTTGACGTCGTCTTTTGGTTTACCAGGCTTGCCAATCGGAATTACCAAAGCTGTTTTCCAACAATCAGGGAAGTTGAGTTTAAGGCATGCATTAAGAATTGCAGTTAAGTACCGTAAGCCTGTGAGAGGAAGGGCCTTTAAAAGCTTATTGTTAATACCATTTAAGACAGAACTTTTTTTAGCTTTAAGGTTTTTGATCAATGATCTTACTTTATTTGTATTAAATATACTTAAATCCGATAATTCAACACTTGTCAATTGTGTGAGACACTTCAGTGGAAGTGGCAGGATCACTAAAATGGGCAGTAAGCAGCTGATTTTTTGAGAAAGTCTCTGTAAGTAGGGCTTTATCGCTTGGAGAAATATAAAGCTGGCTTTGAACCCTTAGAGGTGGAATACTCAAACCTTTTTTTTTAGTAATTTTTGAAACTTTCCAAAATGGTTTACTAAATTTATCAAAGCTATAAAGTAGGTTATTCCAACGCTTATTTTTGAACTCATTAATTTCTTTAGAAATGGCTTTGTTTAACATTTTCGTGCTATAAAGAAAGCAATCATAGCGATAACGTATCCATTTTCTTCTTTCTGAGTTTCTCAGCCGTATTAATAGTAAAATATTACTAGGAAGTGGAATTGCATTACTATCTTTCCTAGGGTACTTAGGTACTGCGAAATCGGCAGAGCAGTTTAATAACGAAGTAAAATGCATACGCATTGAATCAATTTGGGTAGTCGTAGTTACAAGCGAAGAAATGACATTATTCTGATTGCAGTTGGTATTGATAAATGAAGCAAAATGGTTCCAATTGGCTGCGGAATATTTATAATATAACGTAGGTCGATTGACTTCAACTAAGAGATTCATATTGATACTGACAGGAAGATGATCTGTCCCCAAATTGTCATAAGTGAACGGCATAGAGCAGTACGTTGAAATATTGGTCATAAAGAAGTCTAGAGTGGAAGGACTTTTAGATTTAGATGTTGGAACGTAGGTAAATTCAGGAGGATATAGTAAAGAAAAACTTGGGTGCATTTCGTTAATATTATACTTATTATATATATTCGTTACCCCAGCAATTAGCCCGGAGACAATTCCACAATTGATGGCGACAATTTAAATCTCCGCCAAAGATAACTTTACCTCGATATCTAAATATTTTGTGCAAGTCGTTCTTAAAGTGTGACATCTTATCAATATTTCTTTTTCCAACCGGGAAATAAACAGAAAAGATACTGAGTTTAGAGTTGCTGCCTATATTAATTTCTATGCCAATTGATTCAATACAACGCAGTTGTAAGCCTGGGTGTACCGAATGTACAATATTTTTCCGTATGACGACAGCAACGCAACCTCCTATTGTGTTACTCCTGTCGAGACGATAACAATTAAAGTTTGGGTGAGAAAAGGGTTTGTTTACATTTAAGTGAGTTTCCGTAACCAAAGCAATATCAACTTTTTTATCAAAAATATAATTAAAGAATTCTAATATTTTATTTGATAAGCTTCTTGCATTCCAAGTAATAATTTTCAGGGAATTATATACCATAATTATTTGAATAAATGTATTTGATAGCAAGAGCTGTGATTACATTGAATTGATCACTTTTTGTTATACAGATTTGAAGCTTAGCTAATACTTCATTTAAAAGAGAATTTATTTCTTCGAAAGAGAATAATTTGTTGCTCTCATTGTTTACAGATGTATTTGATGTATTCTGATGAGAGGTTTTTCCGCCATGGACCTGCGTGGCAGTTGATGGTAGAGAGCGATCAGCTGGTCGAATTTTGTTTGTTGGCTGAGTTGTTGGTACAGTGGTTGCACGTGTGGGAAGAGGAGGGAAATGTGAAAGGGAGTGTGAATCGAAATATTTTTGTGGGAGTAATATAGGTGGTGTGCGTTTGCTGTTGTTTGGACGTTGATGAGAGGAGAGTTTTTGACGAATCTCCAGATATTGTTTACGACTAATGCAACTTGGATCGGATAATCTGTGTGGTTCGCTGCAATTGGCGCAATCGCGTCAGGTTCTTTGCATTCAGTTGTTTTGTTTCTGCCGGAGCAATTAGCACAAGAACTTTTAGCATGACAATGCATGGAGCCGTGTCCATACAACTGACAATTATGACATTATGTAATTTTTTCTGGTTTTTGTCTCTTAAAGTCCCAGTGGACTATGATTCTGAACAAACTGGAATGATTTTTCTTCAGTTCGTTTAATTTTATTGTTCCGCTTTGAATATACACAATGTAAATATAGATTTGTAATGGATGTTTGGGTTAACATTGTTTGTGATAATTTTCACGTCAATGCACTTTATTCCGGATGAAATAAGTTCTTCTTTTACCTGTTTTTCGCTTGTAAGATCAAGTCCCGATAAAATTACTTTCAAAGGTCGCGTTTCCTTCCGAGAAAATGTGAAGAATTCAATATTTAGTCTGTTTAGTTCCGATTTTATTTTCTCTGAGCTTTCCAAAGATGGAGAAATAATTTTTTGGCCGAGCGATATGTTTTTGATAAGATAATTATCGATTTTTAAATCACTCAATACGCGACGAACACGTTCATCTGTTGATTTTATTACAACTATAGCAGGGACACTATCTTTTATGACGTTTAAACGTTCATTATTAATACTACCCGCATTTTCGCCGGAGTTGTCCAGCACACCGGAATAATTTGTATTATTCACCATCGCTGAATATTTAATATTTGCACTTAAAAAAGACTGTTTGCTGGGAGGGCGATTTTCGCCTTCACCAGACTCACTACGAATTCGCTTGTTGGAAATTTTACTCTATAAGAACACACGATGGGGAAAAAAACACTTGCACTCACTTCAACTGCTAACACAAGAGTAATAACCAGATAAACATGATTTCGACGTAATAGAGGATAAAATTAACAATATTTTTTTTATACAACAATAACCAATTCATCATCAATAAGTTGGTAGTTGACAAAATAAACGAGATAAAAAATGTAACTAAAACAAATGCATGAAAATGAAGATGCAAGAAATAATTATATTTCAAAATTCAAATTCAAATTATCAATCTTAAGAGAAAAAATATTAAATGTAGAAAATGCCATACAATGGGCTAGGGCTGGCATAATTAATACTTAAATGTTGTCAACTGTTGAAATTGACACTATTGAACAAATTTAAAGAAAAAAAAAATATGCCATACACTACTGTTTTAGAATCCATAGAATTTTCAGATGTAAAAATAGCCACAGATAAGACATGTGTCTTATAAATTTTAAGCTTACCAACTACAAGAACAGAAATATGTAAGTTAGAGCCGTAAAGAAAAGATAAAATTATTAATAAAATAAATTACGAAGAAATAATAAAATGTAAAGACAATTTGTATGGCCTAATAAATAAATATAATTCGTTAAATTCAATAACTATCTGTAAGCAAAATAATGTAATAGACATAAGTAACGACCATTGTATTAGTAAGTAATTATAATTACAATAATAATTATAATCAAGTCAACCACCAGGTTGTATCCAGATCAACAACCAGCATATCCCCACAATAGAAGAACTATCTCAAATAATATTGCTACTGAACCAGTACAGCGGAAGTGTCGAAATAAATGGTAATGATGTCTCCTTAAATAGAACCCTCATAATCCAATGCCATGATGCAGTTATCAAACGGTACATATTCACAGCAGAAGAAATCACTAAACATAAACCACTCCCCGCCATAGTATAGCCATCATCGCACAATTCAAGAGTAGAAGAGGTGTTATCACTAGAAATGGTCAAAGAATTAGAAACAAACGACACCCTTTATATCCAGAAGTTAGAACCCATCAACAGAAGTAAAAATATCGTCATGACAACACTGACTGTTTTGACATTAATCACAATCTTACTCATCATATGGAAAAATCTTCAAGCAATCTAGAATCTGTGTTAAACAAAAGAAAGAAACACCTCCAGAAGAATACACTCTGGGCGAACTACCTGCAGAAATCCCAATATTTGCTTCAACATCAAAATTTAACAATCAGGAAAAACAAATTTCTCCAAGTTCAACTAGGGTTAGCCAAATCCCTTGCTTCTAATATCACCAAACGAGGACATTTGGATTAAGAGGGGAAAAGTGTGACCGCAGCTAAAGAAAAAAGGAACAATTTTAATAATTGCAATAATCCAATCGGACACTTTGTTCAGTATGTCCTTTCAGCTTGACAGTTGACGAATGAAAGAAAGAAAGTATTTAGTGAGAAAAGAAAAAGGTCGATTAAGGGAGGCAATCGTGAAGTTGTTTTGTGTGTTCACCACCAGGCGTCGCATAGGAACAAATGAGATCAGTACCATCAATTGGTATTGCCATCACCTCCGCTCAACTTCACGATTTCTTTCCTTCACAATATTTATTACAGTCCAAATGAATTAATTCAAAAATAGTAAAAATTTAAATGAAATACCTCTCCAATGGTACTGCCTTAGTTAATGCATCAGCTGGCATCTCTTCTGAGTGTAAGAATGAAAGCTGGATGGACCCCGATGCAACGGCCTCCTTAATGTAGTCGAATCTCACTTTCAAATGTTTTATTTTGCCTTGGTTCTCTTGTACTGCTGCAATACATTGGGCACTTTTACTGTCATTGAAGATTGTAATTGGCCCCTGGAGCAATTTTAATTCCATTAATAAATGACGAAAATATTGTGCTTCTTTTGCTACGGAGGCCAGCGTCACGTATTCTGCTTCAGTGCTCGAAGTGGTTACAATGCGATGTTTCGTAGAGCTCCAAGTTATAGCACCACCTGCATAATTAAATGTGTGTCCGGCCTGTGACTTGCGGTCGTTTTTATCGCAATCATAGCGATAACGTATCCATTTTCTTCTTTCTGAGTTTCTCAGCCGTATTAATAGTAAAATATTACTAGGAAGTGGAATTGCATTACTATCTTTCCTAGGGTACTTAGGTACTGCGAAATCGGCAGAGCAGTTTAATAACGAAGTAAAATGCATACGCATTGAATCAATTTGGGTAGTCGTAGTTACAAGCGAAGAAATGACATTATTCTGATTGCAGTTGGTATTGATAAATGAAGCAAAATGGTTCCAATTGGCTGCGGAATATTTATAATATAACGTAGGTCGATTGACTTCAACTAAGAGATTCATATTGATACTGACAGGAAGATGATCTGTCCCCAAATTGTCATAAGTGAACGGCATAGAGCAGTACGTTGAAATATTGGTCATAAAGAAGTCTAGAGTGGAAGGACTTTTAGATTTAGATGTTGGGACGTAGGTAAATTCAGGAGGATATAGTAAAGAAAAACTTGGGTGCATTTCGTTAATATTATACTTATTATATATATTCGTTACCCCAGCAATTAGCCCGGAGACAATTCCACAATTGATGGCGACAATTTAAATCTCCGCCAAAGATAACTTTACCTCGATATCTAAATATTTTGTGCAAGTCGTTCTTAAAGTGTGACATCTTATCAATATTTCTTTTTCCAACCGGGAAATAAACAGAAAGGATACTGAGTTTAGAGTTGCTGCCTATATTAATTTCTATGCCAATTGATTCAATACAACGCAGTTGTAAGCCTGGGTGTACCGAATGTACAATATTTTTCCGTATGACGACAGCAACGCCACCTCCTATTGTGTTACTCCTGTCGAGACGATAACAATTAAAGTTTGGGTGAGAAAAGGGTTTGTTTACATTTAAGTGAGTTTCCGTAACCAAAGCAATATCAACTTTTTTATCAAAAATATAATTAAAGAATTCTAATATTTTATTTGATAAGCTTCTTGCATTCCAAGTAATAATTTTCAGGGAATTATATACCATAATTATTTGAATAAATGTATTTGATAGCAAGAGCTGTGATTACATTGAATTGATCACTTTTTGTTATACAGATTTGAAGCTTAGCTAATACTTCATTTAAAAGAGAATTTATTTCTTCGAAAGAGAATAATTTGTTGCTCTCATTGTTTACAGATGTATTTGATGTATTCTGATGAGAGGTTTTTCCGCCATGGACCTGCGTGGCAGTTGATGGTAGAGAGCGATCAGCTGGTCGAATTTTGTTTGTTGGCTGAGTTGTTGGTACAGTGGTTGCACGTGTGGGAAGAGGAGGGAAATGTGAAAGGGAGTGTGAATCGAAATATTTTTGTGGGAGTAATATAGGTGGTGTGCGTTTGCTGTTGTTTGGACGTTGATGAGAGGAGAGTTTTTGACGAATCTCCAGATATTGTTTACGACTAATGCAACTTGGATCGGATAATCTGTGTGGTTCGCTGCAATTGGCGCAATCGCGTCAGGTTCTTTGCATTCAGTTGTTTTGTTTCTGCCGGAGCAATTAGCACAAGAACTTTTAGCATGACAATGCATGGAGCCGTGTCCATACAACTGACAATTATGACATTATGTAATTTTTTCTGGTTTTTGTCTCTTAAAGTCCCAGTGGACTATGATTCTGAACAAACTGGAATGATTTTTCTTCAGTTCGTTTAATTTTATTGTTCCGCTTTGAATATACACAATGTAAATATAGATTTGTAATGGATGTTTGGGTTAACATTGTTTGTGATAATTTTCACGTCAATGCACTTTATTCCGGATGAAATAAGTTCTTCTTTTACCTGTTTTTCGCTTGTAAGATCAAGTCCCGATAAAATTACTTTCAAAGGTCGCGTTTCCTTCCGAGAAAATGTGAAGAATTCAATATTTAGTCTGTTTAGTTCCGATTTTATTTTCTCTGAGCTTTCCAAAGATGGAGAAATAATTTTTTGGCCGAGCGATATGTTTTTGATAAGATAATTATCGATTTTTAAATCACTCAATACGCGACGAACACGTTCATCTGTTGATTTTATTACAACTATAGCAGGGACACTATCTTTTATGACGTTTAAACGTTCATTATTAATACTACCCGCATTTTCGCCGGAGTTGTCCAGCACACCGGAATAATTTGTATTATTCACCATCGCTGAATATTTAATATTTGCACTTAAAAAAGACTGTTTGCTGGGAGGGCGATTTTCGCCTTCACCAGACTCACTACGAATTCGCTTGTTGGAAATTTTACTCTATAAGAACACACGATGGGGAAAAAAACACTTGCACTCACTTCAACTGCTAACACAAGAGTAATAACCAGATAAACATGATTTCGACGTAATAGAGGATAAAATTAACAATATTTTTTTTATACAACAATAACCAATTCATCATCAATAAGTTGGTAGTTGACAAAATAAACGAGATAAAAAATGTAACTAAAACAAATGCATGAAAATGAAGATGCAAGAAATAATTATATTTCAAAATTCAAATTCAAATTATCAATCTTAAGAGAAAAAATATTAAATGTAGAAAATGCCATACAATGGGCTAGGGCTGGCATAATTAATACTTAAATGTTGTCAACTGTTGAAATTGACACTATTGAACAAATTTAAAGAAAAAAAAAATATGCCATACACTACTGTTTTAGAATCCATAGAATTTTCAGATGTAAAAATAGCCACAGATAAGACATGTGTCTTATAAATTTTAAGCTTACCAACTACAAGAACAGAAATATGTAAGTTAGAGCCGTAAAGAAAAGATAAAATTATTAATAAAATAAATTACGAAGAAATAATAAAATGTAAAGACAATTTGTATGGCCTAATAAATAAATATAATTCGTTAAATTCAATAACTATCTGTAAGCAAAATAATGTAATAGACATAAGTAACGACCATTGTATTAGTAAGTAATTATAATTACAATAATAATTATAATCAAGTCAACCACCAGGTTGTATCCAGATCAACAACCAGCATATCCCCACAATAGAAGAACTATCTCAAATAATATTGCTACTGAACCAGTACAGCGGAAGTGTCGAAATAAATGGTAATGATGTCTCCTTAAATAGAACCCTCATAATCCAATGCCATGATGCAGTTATCAAACGGTACATATTCACAGCAGAAGAAATCACTAAACATAAACCACTCCCCGCCATAGTATAGCCATCATCGCACAATTCAAGAGTAGAAGAGGTGTTATCACTAGAAATGGTCAAAGAATTAGAAACAAACGACACCCTTTATATCCAGAAGTTAGAACCCATCAACAGAAGTAAAAATATCGTCATGACAACACTGACTGTTTTGACATTAATCACAATCTTACTCATCATATGGAAAAATCTTCAAGCAATCTAGAATCTGTGTTAAACAAAAGAAAGAAACACCTCCAGAAGAATACACTCTGGGCGAACTACCTGCAGAAATCCCAATATTTGCTTCAACATCAAAATTTAACAATCAGGAAAAACAAATTTCTCCAAGTTCAACTAGGGTTAGCCAAATCCCTTGCTTCTAATATCACCAAACGAGGACATTTGGATTAAGAGGGGAAAAGTGTGACCGCAGCTAAAGAAAAAAGGAACAATTTTAATAATTGCAATAATCCAATCGGACACTTTGTTCAGTATGTCCTTTCAGCTTGACAGTTGACGAATGAAAGAAAGAAAGTATTTAGTGAGAAAAGAAAAAGGTCGATTAAGGGAGGCAATCGTGAAGTTGTTTTGTGTGTTCACCACCAGGCGTCGCATAGGAACAAATGAGATCAGTACCATCAATTGGTATTGCCATCACCTCCGCTCAACTTCACGATTTCTTTCCTTCACAATATTTATTACAGTCCAAATGAATTAATTCAAAAATAGTAAAAATTTAAATGAAATACCTCTCCAATGGTACTGCCTTAGTTAATGCATCAGCTGGCATCTCTTCTGAGTGTAAGAATGAAAGCTGGATGGACCCCGATGCAACGGCCTCCTTAATGTAGTCGAATCTCACTTTCAAATGTTTTATTTTGCCTTGGTTCTCTTGTACTGCTGCAATACATTGGGCACTTTTACTGTCATTGAAGATTGTAATTGGCCCCTGGAGCAATTTTAATTCCATTAATAAATGACGAAAATATTGTGCTTCTTTTGCTACGGAGGCCAGCGTCACGTATTCTGCTTCAGTGCTCGAAGTGGTTACAATGCGATGTTTCGTAGAGCTCCAAGTTATAGCACCACCTGCATAATTAAATGTGTGTCCGGCCTGTGACTTGCGGTCGTTTTTATCGCAATCATAGCGATAACGTATCCATTTTCTTCTTTCTGAGTTTCTCAGCCGTATTAATAGTAAAATATTACTAGGAAGTGGAATTGCATTACTATCTTTCCTAGGGTACTTAGGTACTGCGAAATCGGCAGAGCAGTTTAATAACGAAGTAAAATGCATACGCATTGAATCAATTTGGGTAGTCGTAGTTACAAGCGAAGAAATGACATTATTCTGATTGCAGTTGGTATTGATAAATGAAGCAAAATGGTTCCAATTGGCTGCGGAATATTTATAATATAACGTAGGTCGATTGACTTCAACTAAGAGATTCATATTGATACTGACAGGAAGATGATCTGTCCCCAAATTGTCATAAGTGAACGGCATAGAGCAGTACGTTGAAATATTGGTCATAAAGAAGTCTAGAGTGGAAGGACTTTTAGATTTAGATGTTGGGACGTAGGTAAATTCAGGAGGATATAGTAAAGAAAAACTTGGGTGCATTTCGTTAATATTATACTTATTATATATATTCGTTACCCCAGCAATTAGCCCGGAGACAATTCCACAATTGATGGCGACAATTTAAATCTCCGCCAAAGATAACTTTACCTCGATATCTAAATATTTTGTGCAAGTCGTTCTTAAAGTGTGACATCTTATCAATATTTCTTTTTCCAACCGGGAAATAAACAGAAAGGATACTGAGTTTAGAGTTGCTGCCTATATTAATTTCTATGCCAATTGATTCAATACAACGCAGTTGTAAGCCTGGGTGTACCGAATGTACAATATTTTTCCGTATGACGACAGCAACGCCACCTCCTATTGTGTTACTCCTGTCGAGACGATAACAATTAAAGTTTGGGTGAGAAAAGGGTTTGTTTACATTTAAGTGAGTTTCCGTAACCAAAGCAATATCAACTTTTTTATCAAAAATATAATTAAAGAATTCTAATATTTTATTTGATAAGCTTCTTGCATTCCAAGTAATAATTTTCAGGGAATTATATACCATAATTATTTGAATAAATGTATTTGATAGCAAGAGCTGTGATTACATTGAATTGATCACTTTTTGTTATACAGATTTGAAGCTTAGCTAATACTTCATTTAAAAGAGAATTTATTTCTTCGAAAGAGAATAATTTGTTGCTCTCATTGTTTACAGATGTATTTGATGTATTCTGATGAGAGGTTTTTCCGCCATGGACCTGCGTGGCAGTTGATGGTAGAGAGCGATCAGCTGGTCGAATTTTGTTTGTTGGCTGAGTTGTTGGTACAGTGGTTGCACGTGTGGGAAGAGGAGGGAAATGTGAAAGGGAGTGTGAATCGAAATATTTTTGTGGGAGTAATATAGGTGGTGTGCGTTTGCTGTTGTTTGGACGTTGATGAGAGGAGAGTTTTTGACGAATCTCCAGATATTGTTTACGACTAATGCAACTTGGATCGGATAATCTGTGTGGTTCGCTGCAATTGGCGCAATCGCGTCAGGTTCTTTGCATTCAGTTGTTTTGTTTCTGCCGGAGCAATTAGCACAAGAACTTTTAGCATGACAATGCATGGAGCCGTGTCCATACAACTGACAATTATGACATTATGTAATTTTTTCTGGTTTTTGTCTCTTAAAGTCCCAGTGGACTATGATTCTGAACAAACTGGAATGATTTTTCTTCAGTTCGTTTAATTTTATTGTTCCGCTTTGAATATACACAATGTAAATATAGATTTGTAATGGATGTTTGGGTTAACATTGTTTGTGATAATTTTCACGTCAATGCACTTTATTCCGGATGAAATAAGTTCTTCTTTTACCTGTTTTTCGCTTGTAAGATCAAGTCCCGATAAAATTACTTTCAAAGGTCGCGTTTCCTTCCGAGAAAATGTGAAGAATTCAATATTTAGTCTGTTTAGTTCCGATTTTATTTTCTCTGAGCTTTCCAAAGATGGAGAAATAATTTTTTGGCCGAGCGATATGTTTTTGATAAGATAATTATCGATTTTTAAATCACTCAATACGCGACGAACACGTTCATCTGTTGATTTTATTACAACTATAGCAGGGACACTATCTTTTATGACGTTTAAACGTTCATTATTAATACTACCCGCATTTTCGCCGGAGTTGTCCAGCACACCGGAATAATTTGTATTATTCACCATCGCTGAATATTTAATATTTGCACTTAAAAAAGACTGTTTGCTGGGAGGGCGATTTTCGCCTTCACCAGACTCACTACGAATTCGCTTGTTGGAAATTTTACTCTATAAGAACACACGATGGGGAAAAAAACACTTGCACTCACTTCAACTGCTAACACAAGAGTAATAACCAGATAAACATGATTTCGACGTAATAGAGGATAAAATTAACAATATTTTTTTAATACAACAATAACCAATTCATCATCAATAAGTTGGTAGTTGACAAAATAAACAAGATAAAAAATGTAACTAAAACAAATGCATGAAAATGAAGATGCAAGAAATAATTATATTTCAAAATTCAAATTCAAATTATCAATCTTAAGAGAAAAAATATTAAATGTAGAAAATGCCATACAATGGGCTAGGGCTGGCATAATTAATACTTAAATGTTGTCAACTGTTGAAATTGACACTATTGAACAAATTTAAAGAAAAAAAAAATATGCCATACACTACTGTTTTAGAATCCATAGAATTTTCAGATGTAAAAATAGCCACAGATAAGACATGTGTCCTATAAATTTTAAGCTTACCAACTACAAGAACAGAAATATGTAAGTTAGAGCCGTAAAGAAAAGATAAAATTATTAATAAAATAAATTACGAAGAAATAATAAAATGTAAAGACAATTTGTATGGCCTAATAAATAAATATAATTCGTTAAATTCAATAACTATCTGTAAGCAAAATAATGTAATAGACATAAGTAACGACCATTGTATTAGTAAGTAATTATAATTACAATAATAATTATAATCAAGTCAACCACCAGGTTGTATCCAGATCAACAACCAGCATATCCCCACAATAGAAGAACTATCTCAAATAATATTGCTACTGAACCAGTACAGCGGAAGTGTCGAAATAAATGGTAATGATGTCTCCTTAAATAGAACCCTCATAATCCAATGCCATGATGCAGTTATCAAACGGTACATATTCACAGCAGAAGAAATCACTAAACATAAACCACTCCCCGCCATAGTATAGCCATCATCGCACAATTCAAGAGTAGAAGAGGTGTTATCACTAGAAATGGTCAAAGAATTAGAAACAAACGACACCCTTTATATCCAGAAGTTAGAACCCATCAACAGAAGTAAAAATATCGTCATGACAACACTGACTGTTTTGACATTAATCACAATCTTACTCATCATATGGAAAAATCTTCAAGCAATCTAGAATCTGTGTTAAACAAAAGAAAGAAACACCTCCAGAAGAATACACTCTGGGCGAACTACCTGCAGAAATCCCAATATTTGCTTCAACATCAAAATTTAACAATCAGGAAAAACAAATTTCTCCAAGTTCAACTAGGGTTAGCCAAATCCCTTGCTTCTAATATCACCAAACGAGGACATTTGGATTAAGAGGGGAAAAGTGTGACCGCAGCTAAAGAAAAAAGGAACAATTTTAATAATTGCAATAATCCAATCGGACACTTTGTTCAGTATGTCCTTTCAGCTTGACAGTTGACGAATGAAAGAAAGAAAGTATTTAGTGAGAAAAGAAAAAGGTCGATTAAGGGAGGCAATCGTGAAGTTGTTTTGTGTGTTCACCACCAGGCGTCGCATAGGAACAAATGAGATCAGTACCATCAATTGGTATTGCCATCACCTCCGCTCAACTTCACGATTTCTTTCCTTCACAATATTTATTACAGTCCAAATGAATTAATTCAAAAATAGTAAAAATTTAAATGAAATACCTCTCCAATGGTACTGCCTTAGTTAATGCATCAGCTGGCATCTCTTCTGAGTGTAAGAATGAAAGCTGGATGGACCCCGATGCAACGGCCTCCTTAATGTAGTCGAATCTCACTTTCAAATGTTTTATTTTGCCTTGGTTCTCTTGTACTGCTGCAATACATTGGGCACTTTTACTGTCATTGAAGATTGTAATTGGCCCCTGGAGCAATTTTAATTCCATTAATAAATGACGAAAATATTGTGCTTCTTTTGCTACGGAGGCCAGCGTCACGTATTCTGCTTCAGTGCTCGAAGTGGTTACAATGCGATGTTTCCTAGAGCTCCAAGTTATAGCACCACCTGCATAATTAAATGTGTGTCCGGCCTGTGACTTGCGGTCGTTTTTATCATTGGCTCAACTGGAATCAGCGTAAGCATGCAATAGACGGCCGCCCTTGGAGTATCTTATACCTGCATCTACGGTCCCACTGAGATAACGCAGCACTCGAAAGGCAGAGTTCATATGTTGCACTCTTGAATCCTTATTAAATTGAGCTAGCCTATTAACGGAGAATGCTGTCTGCTGTAAATAGACAAATATAAAAGTGAGCCTATTAACTTACGATACTGTCTGCTTTCGACACGAGTCCTTTCCCTCCCTTAATATCTGGTTCAGTTTTCAACTTGAGCCCAACAGCCATTGGTAGTCTGCTTGGTTTACACTCTTCTAAATGATACAATCTGAGCAGGTTTAGTATATATCCTTTTTTCGTATTGTAAGTATTGTGTTGTCTCTTTCAACCTCCAAACCAACGCACATATTAGGAACACCCAAATCCCTGAGGTCAAACTCCTTTGCTAAGCACGTTGCCAAACGATGCTATTCGTTTGTATCATTTGTTGCAACCAGTAGGTCATCCACGTATACAGTTATTATCGTTGTACTCCTCTCAGAAATTGCGTAGTATATACAGTTGTCATAACTCGACGATTGAAAGTTCAACTTTCGCAATGTTTGATCAAGTTTAACATTCCACCTTTTTCCGGCATGTTTTAATCCATATATTGCCCTTTCTAATTTACACACTTTTGTGTTACTTGTAACAAAACCATCCGGTTATTCCATATAGATTTCCGCATCTATATCTCCATTCAGGTAAGCGGCAGACATGTCTATACGATGTAAATCTAAGTCCTTTTCCACAGCAATTGCAAGCGTTAATCTAATTGAACTGGCATTGGCTACAGGTGTATATGTGTCTGTATAGTCTAATCCATAGATTTGTTCGAACCCTTTTGCCACTAAGCGAGCTTTCCTAAGCTCAACACAGCCGTCCGTTCGATATTTTGTCTTAAAGACCCATTTACACTCGATCACGTTTTTATTTTTGGGTCTGTCCATGATCTCCCAAGTTCCATTTTTTTAAAGGCTGGTACTGCATTTCCATAGTCTCTGCGACTTGCTGGGAGTTCCGTGGGTCCCCACCTTCAGCCATATAAAAGTTCCATCTGAAAGTTCCGCTAATTCTCTAAAATTGTTTTTATTAGGCGCATGGCCGTGGGTGTCTGCTTCTGTTACTTTTATTACATCCATAGCGCATTCTTCTTCCTTTTCGCTTAAGGGCGTGGGAAATACGTAATATTTGGTTTCTTCATTATAACCACGATTCGTGTGAATCAAATATTTGCCTGTATTGAACTCATCTGTGAACTGTATGTATCTGCTGTAATTAACAGCGATTCTCGTTCCGGTTTTCCATAATCTGTAAGTGCACAAGTCCGCTGGCCCAGATGGTATTCCTCCTATACTTCTGAAGAGGTGTTCTTCTGCGCTGGCAAAACCATTGCGTAAGCTTTTTCACCTATCCTACTCTTTAGGTCTCTTTCCGAGCAGATGGAAAACAGCAGTTGTCCAGCCCATCCCTAAAAAGGGCGAATCTTCGTCACCCATCTCGTACCGAGCCATAGCACTTACGTCCCTTCTTTCTAAGGTCATGGAAACGCTGATAAATCGTCAGCTTATGAAATATCTTGAATCGCGGAAGCTTCTTAATGACCGGCAGTACGGTTTCCGTAGCAACAGGTCCACTGGTGATCTGATAGCTTATCTCACCGAAAAGTGGAACACATCTTTGCATAATGCAGGCGAAAACAAGATCGTTGCACTTGATATTTCTAAGGCATTTGACAGAGTTTGGCATCAAGCTCTTTTGTCGAAAATGCGTGCATATGGTATCCATGAATCTCTTCTTCTACGGATTAGAAATTACCTTTCGAACCGTTCAATTCAAGTTGTTTTGGATGGGTTCAAGTCTGATATTCACCTAATAAATGCTGGTGTACCCCAAGGCTCTGTTCTGTCTCCGACACTCTTTCTCATTTTTATTAATGATCTCTTGTCTGCTACTTCTAATCCAGTCCAATCCTTCGCTGATGACAGCACCCTCAGCTTTTCATATTCGTTCCGAGACTCACGACCCTGCCCTTCGGCCGTAGAATTGGAACGGCATCGTATGTTAAGCACATTGAATTCCGATCTTGACAGCATAATTAACTGGGGAAACAACAACAGAATGGAATTCAATGCTTCAAAAACTCAATGCTGTCTGCTGTCACTCAAGCGAACCCTTGTAAATCAGCCATTATCCATGAATGGCGCTTGTGTCGATTAAACCGGAAAGCTTTCCATCCTTAGTATGTGTATCAACACATCACTTAGTTGGAACGATCACTTATTTGAGGTCGCCAGAAATGCTGCGATATGTTTAAGTTTCCTTAATCGATGCAAGAAATATTTCACCCCCTCTGATTTGGCTCATATCTGGTCTGGTGCCCCAAAGACCACCCTGCACCTACTAGATAGAATCCAAAAGCGAGCGATAAAACTTATAGGAGACAGCAATGTTGCAAAGTTATTAGACTCGCTCGAACATCGACGTACCGTTTCTTCTTTGTCCGTATTTGATCGCTATTACAACAAACGATGCTCAAGTGAGCTAGCCAACTGCATTCCTCCTCTCCATGAATTCACCCACAATACTCGTCTCGCCAGGAATGCTCATCAGTTTACCCTTAAGCCTACTTTCGGACGCACAGTTAAATTTAGAGACTCGTTCTTCAGCCGTACTACGCGAATTTGGAATGCTCTTCCCAGCCCTATATTTCCCACAGACTACAACCCGCAGGTATTTAATACCAATGTGCACAGGTACCTCCTCTCCCTTTCTCCCTCTGTACCTTCGGCTCGTGCTGTGTCTTGAACCCCGGACACTTAAGGGTATTAGCAATCCCTTGAGCGTGCGCAAATTATAAAAAAAAAGATACTATCTGTGTAAACGATCAGAATGTGCTTTTCACTTCTTGAGGCAAATTTTCCTAGCGTGCCTTGCTTGTTCAATGCGTAGCAGATCATGCTCCACAGATGGGATTTTGCCTGTCCACAGCTGTCCTGGCGTTTGGTCCTTATTTAATTTAATTGGGCAACGATTTCTTATGTAGGCTGCCGTGCAGATGAGTTCGGCTCATAAAAAGTCCGGTAATTTGATTTCGTTCTTTATACATCTCGCCATTTCTACAAGCGTCCTGTTTGCCCTTTTAGCTATTTCGTTCTGTTCCGGGGTGTACGGGACTGTTAGTTTATGAGCTATACCATGCTGCTCCAGGAATTTTTGAAAAAGATTGCCTGCGTACTCAGTTTCGTTGGCGGTTCGTATTGCCTTTATATTCATGACCAGCTGATTTTCGACATTCGCCTTGTAAATTTTAAATTTATCTAGTGCCTCGCTCCGGTTTTTCAAGAAATATACTTGTATTCTCCGCGAATAATCATCTATAAAGGTTATGAAATATCGTGACTTACCGATCGATTCTGTCCTCATTGGGCCGCAAACATCTGAGTAAATGGTTTCCTAGATTGTTTTGCCCTTATGCATTGATTGCAGTAATTCATGTCACAGTCGAATCTGTCCGGTACCGGATGTCTTTAGTATTTGGTTATTCCCCAGTTTAACAAAACTTTTATTAGGACATTTTCGTATATGGGAAAATTGTTCCTTTGCAGCACACATATGGGAGGTGTGCACCACTATTCAGACACCAAACTTTTGCTACTCCTTTACGACGAAGCCACATTCATCCGGGTCCGAAACATCTTCCGCTCGGGTTTGTTGCGAGCGCTCCCCTGATCTGCAGTTTTTCGCCATGTGGCCCTTTTTTCCCACATTTTCTGCAATTGAACGGAAAATTGTTATTTGTTTTTGCCTTAAGGAATTGCTCCGGGAACTTGACAGCTGCTTTTTGGTCTTGAAATTTGTTGAATTTTACTTTAAGCGCTGTATTGGAAGCCTTTTTTCGATCTCCTATTTCTAACAACCTGGAATAGACGGTATCTAATTGCGGATAACGGCTATGTGCGTCGAACGCTGCCTGAACATCCTTGTATTCTTCCGACAAGGAATCCAGAAGGAGTATAACCAATAGATCTTGGTCCAACTTAGCGTTCAACTCATGCAATTTCGGAAATTCTTCCACCTTTTGTATTGGTCATTTCTTATCGTATGAGGCGGCCAAGAAATCCCATGCTTCTTTGGATGCGGACATATTCTTCACGAGGTTAACAATGGTGGGCTCTAATGCTAGGATTTACTCTCCACGCGCATCAAGGTCCTTATCCATGCATGTTTTGGTCCGGCAATTTCTGGTCGAGGGATTTCTTCTTTAACATATTTGGCGGCTCTGTTTTTGTGGAGAATGGCCTCCATATGAGCTCGCCATGTGGAATAGTTTTCGCCATTGAACAGTGCAATACGTCCAAAAAGTTATTGGTTGAATTCATGTACTTAAATTAAAAAAAATATTTTATCTGTTTGGTATTAATAATTACCACTGTTGGGTTCTGGGCCCCTAACATGTGAGCGCAGCTTCAAGCAATCTAGAATCTGTGTTAAACAGAAGAAAGAAACACCTCCAGAAGAATACACTCTGGGCGAACTACCTGCAGAAATCCCAATATTTGCTTCAACATCAAAATTTAACAATCAAGAAAAACAAATTTCTCCAAGTTCAACTAGGGTTAGCCAAATCCCTTGCTTCTAATATCACCAAACGAGGACATTTGGATTAAGAGGGGAAAAGTGTGACCGCAGCTAAAGAAAAAAGGAACAATTTTAATAATTGCAATAATCCAATCGGACACTTTGTTCAGTATGTCCTTTCAGCTTGACAGTTGACGAATGAAAGAAAGAAAGTATTTAGTGAGAAAAGAAAAAGGTCGATTAAGGGAGGCAATCGTGAAGTTGTTTTGTGTGTTCACCACCAGGCGTCGCATAGGAACAAATGAGATCAGTACCATCAATTGGTATTGCCATCACCTCCGCTCAACTTCACGATTTCTTTCCTTCACAATATTTATTACAGTCCAAATGAATTAATTCAAAAATAGTAAAAATTTAAATGAAATACCTCTCCAATGGTACTGCCTTAGTTAATGCATCAGCTGGCATCTCTTCTGAGTGTAAGAATGAAAGCTGGATGGACCCCGATGCAACGGCCTCCTTAATGTAGTCGAATCTCACTTTCAAATGTTTTATTTTGCCTTGGTTCTCTTGTACTGCTGCAATACATTGGGCACTTTTACTGTCATTGAAGATTGTAATTGGCCCCTGGAGCAATTTTAATTCCATTAATAAATGACGAAAATATTGTGCTTCTTTTGCTACGGAGGCCAGCGTCACGTATTCTGCTTCAGTGCTCGAAGTGGTTACAATGCGATGTTTCCTAGAGCTCCAAGTTATAGCACCACCTGCATAATTAAATGTGTGTCCGGCCTGTGACTTGCGGTCGTTTTTATCATTGGCTCAACTGGAATCAGCGTAAGCATGCAATAGACGGCCGCCCTTGGAGTATCTTATACCTGCATCTACGGTCCCACTGAGATAACGCAGCACTCGAAAGGCAGAGTTCATATGTTGCACTCTTGAATCCTTATTAAATTGAGCTAGCCTATTAACGGAGAATGCTGTCTGCTGTAAATAGACAAATATAAAAGTGAGCCTATTAACTTACGATACTGTCTGCTTTCGACACGAGTCCTTTCCCTCCCTTAATATCTGGTTCAGTTTTCAACTTGAGCCCAACAGCCATTGGTAGTCTGCTTGGTTTACACTCTTCTAAATGATACAATCTGAGCAGGTTTAGTATATATCCTTTTTTCGTATTGTAAGTATTGTGTTGTCTCTTTCAACCTCCAAACCAACGCACATATTAGGAACACCCAAATCCCTGAGGTCAAACTCCTTTGCTAAGCACGTTGCCAAACGATGCTATTCGTTTGTATCATTTGTTGCAACCAGTAGGTCATCCACGTATACAGTTATTATCGTTGTACTCCTCTCAGAAATTGCGTAGTATATACAGTTGTCATAACTCGACGATTGAAAGTTCAACTTTCGCAATGTTTGATCAAGTTTAACATTCCACCTTTTTCCGGCATGTTTTAATCCATATATTGCCCTTTCTAATTTACACACTTTTGTGTTACTTGTAACAAAACCATCCGGTTATTCCATATAGATTTCCGCATCTATATCTCCATTCAGGTAAGCGGCAGACATGTCTATACGATGTAAATCTAAGTCCTTTTCCACAGCAATTGCAAGCGTTAATCTAATTGAACTGGCATTGGCTACAGGTGTATATGTGTCTGTATAGTCTAATCCATAGATTTGTTCGAACCCTTTTGCCACTAAGCGAGCTTTCCTAAGCTCAACACAGCCGTCCGTTCGATATTTTGTCTTAAAGACCCATTTACACTCGATCACGTTTTTATTTTTGGGTCTGTCCATGATCTCCCAAGTTCCATTTTTTTAAAGGCTGGTACTGCATTTCCATAGTCTCTGCGACTTGCTGGGAGTTCCGTGGGTCCCCACCTTCAGCCATATAAAAGTTCCATCTGAAAGTTCCGCTAATTCTCTAAAATTGTTTTTATTAGGCGCATGGCCGTGGGTGTCTGCTTCTGTTACTTTTATTACATCCATAGCGCATTCTTCTTCCTTTTCGCTTAAGGGCGTGGGAAATACGTAATATTTGGTTTCTTCATTATAACCACGATTCGTGTGAATCAAATATTTGCCTGTATTGAACTCATCTGTGAACTGTATGTATCTGCTGTAATTAACAGCGATTCTCGTTCCGGTTTTCCATAATCTGTAAGTGCACAAATCCGCTGGCCCAGATGGTATTCCTCCTATACTTCTGAAGAGGTGTTCTTCTGCGCTGGCAAAACCATTGCGTAAGCTTTTTCACCTATCCTACTCTTTAGGTCTCTTTCCGAGCAGATGGAAAACAGCAGTTGTCCAGCCCATCCCTAAAAAGGGCGAATCTTCGTCACCCATCTCGTACCGAGCCATAGCACTTACGTCCCTTCTTTCTAAGGTCATGGAAACGCTGATAAATCGTCAGCTTATGAAATATCTTGAATCGCGGAAGCTTCTTAATGACCGGCAGTACGGTTTCCGTAGCAACAGGTCCACTGGTGATCTGATAGCTTATCTCACCGAAAAGTGGAACACATCTTTGCATAATGCAGGCGAAAACAAGATCGTTGCACTTGATATTTCTAAGGCATTTGACAGAGTTTGGCATCAAGCTCTTTTGTCGAAAATGCGTGCATATGGTATCCATGAATCTCTTCTTCTATGGATTAGAAATTACCTTTCGAACCGTTCAATTCAAGTTGTTTTGGATGGGTTCAAGTCTGATATTCACCTAATAAATGCTGGTGTACCCCAAGGCTCTGTTCTGTCTCCGACACTCTTTCTCATTTTTATTAATGATCTCTTGTCTGCTACTTCTAATCCAGTCCATTCCTTCGCTGATGACAGCACCCTCAGCTTTTCATATTCGTTCCGAGACTCACGACCCTGCCCTTCGGCCGTACAATTGGAACGGCGTCGTATGTTAAGCACATTGAATTCCGATCTTGACAGCATAATTAACTGGGGAAACAACAACAGAATGGAATTCAATGCTTCAAAAACTCAATGCTGTCTGCTGTCACTCAAGCGAACCCTTGTAAATCAGCCATTATCCATGAATGGCGCTTGTGTCGATTAAACCGGAAAGCTTTCCATCCTTGGTATGTGTATCAACACATCACTTAGTTGGAACGATCACATATTTGAGGTCGCCAGAAATGCTGCGATATGTTTAAGTTTCCTTAATCGATGCAAGAAATATTTCACCCCCTCTGATTTGGCTCATATCTGGTCTGGTGCCCCAAAGACCACCCTGCACCTACTAGATAGAATCCAAAAGCGAGCGATAAAACTTATAGGAGACAGCAATGTTGCAAAGTTATTAGACTCGCTCGAACATCGACGTACCGTTTCTTCTTTGTCCGTATTTGATCGCTATTACAACAAACGATGCTCAAGTGAGCTAGCCAACTGCATTCCTCCTCTCCATGAATTCACCCACAATACTCGTCTCGCCAGGAATGCTCATCAGTTTACCCTTAAGCCTACTTTCGGACGCACAGTTAAATTTAGAGACTCGTTCTTCAGCCGTACTACGCGAATTTGGAATGCTCTTCCCAGCCCTATATTTCCCACAGACTACAACCCGCAGATATTTAATACCAATGTGCACAGGTACCTCCTCTCCCTTTCTCCCTCTGTACCTTCGGCTCGTGCTGTGTCTTGAACCCCGGACACTTAAGGGTATTAGCAATCCCTTGAGCGTGCGCAAATTATAAAAAAAAAGATACTATCTGTGTAAACGATCAGAATGTGCTTTTCACTTCTTGAGGCAAATTTTCCTAGCGTGCCTTGCTTGTTCAATGCGTAGCAGATCATGCTCCACAGATGGGATTTTGCCTGTCCACAGCTGTCCTGGCGTTTGGTCCTTATTTAATTTAATTGGGCAACGATTTCTTATGTAGGCTGCCGTGCAGATGAGTTCGGCTCATAAAAAGTCCGGTAATTTGATTTCGTTCTTTATACATCTCGCCATTTCTACAAGCGTCCTGTTTGCCCTTTTAGCTATTTCGTTCTGTTCCGGGGTGTACGGGACTGTTAGTTTATGAGCTATACCATGCTGCTCCAGGAATTTTTGAAAAAGATTGCCTGCGTACTCAGTTTCGTTGGCGGTTCGTATTGCCTTTATATTCATGACCAGCTGATTTTCGACATTCGCCTTGTAAATTTTAAATTTATCTAGTGCCTCGCTCCGGTTTTTCAAGAAATATACTTGTATTCTCCGCGAATAATCATCTATAAAGGTTATGAAATATCGTGACTTACCGATCGATTCTGTCCTCATTGGGCCGCAAACATCTGAGTAAATGGTTTCCTAGATTGTTTTGCCCTTATGCATTGATTGCAGTAATTCATGTCACAGTCGAATCTGTCCGGTACCGGATGTCTTTAGTATTTGGTTATTCCCCAGTTTAACAAAACTTTTATTAGGACATTTTCGTATATGGGAAAATTGTTCCTTTGCAGCACACATATGGGAGGTGTGCACCACTATTCAGACACCAAACTTTTGCTACTCCTTTACGACGAAGCCACATTCATCCGGGTCCGAAACATCTTCCGCTCGGGTTTGTTGCGAGCGCTCCCCTGATCTGCAGTTTTTCGCCATGTGGCCCTTTTTTCCCACATTTTCTGCAATTGAACGGAAAATTGTTATTTGTTTTTGCCTTAAGGAATTGCTCCGGGAACTTGACAGCTGCTTTTTGGTCTTGAAATTTGTTGAATTTTACTTTAAGCGCTGTATTGGAAGCCTTTTTTCGATCTCCTATTTCTAACAACCTGGAATAGACGGTATCTAATTGCGGATAACGGCTATGTGCGTCGAACGCTGCCTGAACATCCTTGTATTCTTCCGACAAGGAATCCAGAAGGAGTATAACCAATAGATCTTGGTCCAACTTAGCGTTCAACTCATGC
The DNA here is from genome assembly GCA_907269125.1 of Eristalis pertinax. Classification (NCBI taxonomy): domain Eukaryota; kingdom Metazoa; phylum Arthropoda; class Insecta; order Diptera; family Syrphidae; genus Eristalis; species Eristalis pertinax. Next base: position 88,800,153 of record OU026145.1, read on the forward strand.
AATTTCGGAAATTCTTCCACCTTTTGTATTGGTCCTTTCTTATCGTATGAGGCGGCCAAGAAATCCCATGCTTCTTTGGATGCGGACATATTCTTCACGAGGTTAACAATGGTGGGCTCTAATGCTAGGATTTACTCTCCACGCGCATCAAGGTCCTTATCCATGCATGTTTTGGTCCGGCAATTTCTGGTCGAGGGATTTCTTCTTTAACATATTTGGCGGCTCTGTTTTTGTGGAGAATGGCCTCCATATGAGCTCGCCATGTGGAATAGTTTTCGCCATTGAACAGTGCAATACGTCCAAAAAGTTATTGGTTGAATTCATGTACTTAAATTAAAAAAAAATATTTTATCTGTTTGGTATTAATAATTACCACTGTTGGGTTCTGGGCCCCTAACATGTGAGCGCAGCTTCAAGCAATCTAGAATCTGTGTTAAACAGAAGAAAGAAACACCTCCAGAAGAATACACTCTGGGCGAACTACCTGCAGAAATCCCAATATTTGCTTCAACATCAAAATTTAACAATCAGGAAAAACAAATTTCTCCAAGTTCAACTAGGGTTAGCCAAATCCCTTGCTTCTAATATCACCAAACGAGGACATTTGGATTAAGAGGGGAAAAGTGTGACCGCAGCTAAAGAAAAAAGGAACAATTTTAATAATTGCAATAATCCAATCGGACACTTTGTTCAGTATGTCCTTTCAGCTTGACAGTTGACGAATGAAAGAAAGAAAGTATTTAGTGAGAAAAGAAAAAGGTCGATTAAGGGAGGCAATCGTGAAGTTGTTTTGTGTGTTCACCACCAGGCGTCGCATAGGAACAAATGAGATCAGTACCATCAATTGGTATTGCCATCACCTCCGCTCAACTTCACGATTTCTTTCCTTCACAATATTTATTACAGTCCAAATGAATTAATTCAAAAATAGTAAAAATTTAAATGAAATACCTCTCCAATGGTACTGCCTTAGTTAATGCATCAGCTGGCATCTCTTCTGAGTGTAAGAATGAAAGCTGGATGGACCCCGATGCAACGGCCTCCTTAATGTAGTCGAATCTCACTTTCAAATGTTTTATTTAGCCTTGGTTCTCTTGTACTGCTGCAATACATTGGGCACTTTTACTGTCATTGAAGATTGTAATTGGCCCCTGGAGCAATTTTAATTCCATTAATAAATGACGAAAATATTGTGCTTCTTTTGCTACGGAGGCCAGCGTCACGTATTCTGCTTCAGTGCTCGAAGTGGTTACAATGCGATGTTTCCTAGAGCTCCAAGTTATAGCACCACCTGCATAATTAAATGTGTGTCCGGCCTGTGACTTGCGGTCGTTTTTATCATTGGCTCAACTGGAATCAGCGTAAGCATGCAATAGACGGCCGCCCTTGGAGTATCTTATACCTGCATCTACGGTCCCACTGAGATAACGCAGCACTCGAAAGGCAGAGTTCATATGTTGCACTCTTGAATCCTTATTAAATTGAGCTAGCCTATTAACGGAGAATGCTGTCTGCTGTAAATAGACAAATATAAAAGTGAGCCTATTAACTTACGATACTGTCTGCTTTCGACACGAGTCCTTTCCCTCCCTTAATATCTGGTTCAGTTTTCAACTTGAGCCCAACAGCCATTGGTAGTCTGCTTGGTTTACACTCTTCTAAATGATACAATCTGAGCAGGTTTAGTATATATCCTTTTTTCGTATTGTAAGTATTGTGTTGTCTCTTTCAACCTCCAAACCAACGCACATATTAGGAACACCCAAATCCCTGAGGTCAAACTCCTTTGCTAAGCACGTTGCCAAACGATGCTATTCGTTTGTATCATTTGTTGCAACCAGTAGGTCATCCACGTATACAGTTATTATCGTTGTACTCCTCTCAGAAATTGCGTAGTATATACAGTTGTCATAACTCGACGATTGAAAGTTCAACTTTCGCAATGTTTGATCAAGTTTAACATTCCACCTTTTTCCGGCATGTTTTAATCCATATATTGCCCTTTCTAATTTACACACTTTTGTGTTACTTGTAACAAAACCATCCGGTTATTCCATATAGATTTCCGCATCTATATCTCCATTCAGGTAAGCGGCAGACATGTCTATACGATGTAAATCTAAGTCCTTTTCCACAGCAATTGCAAGCGTTAATCTAATTGAACTGGCATTGGCTACAGGTGTATATGTGTCTGTATAGTCTAATCCATAGATTTGTTCGAACCCTTTTGCCACTAAGCGAGCTTTCCTAAGCTCAACACAGCCGTCCGTTCGATATTTTGTCTTAAAGACCCATTTACACTCGATCACGTTTTTATTTTTGGGTCTGTCCATGATCTCCCAAGTTCCATTTTTTTAAAGGCTGGTACTGCATTTCCATAGTCTCTGCGACTTGCTGGGAGTTCCGTGGGTCCCCACCTTCAGCCATATAAAAGTTCCATCTGAAAGTTCCGCTAATTCTCTAAAATTGTTTTTATTAGGCGCATGGCCGTGGGTGTCTGCTTCTGTTACTTTTATTACATCCATAGCGCATTCTTCTTCCTTTTCGCTTAAGGGCGTGGGAAATACGTAATATTTGGTTTCTTCATTATAACCACGATTCGTGTGAATCAAATATTTGCCTGTATTGAACTCATCTGTGAACTGTATGTATCTGCTGTAATTAACAGCGATTCTCGTTCCGGTTTTCCATAATCTGTAAGTGCACAAATCCGCTGGCCCAGATGGTATTCCTCCTATACTTCTGAAGAGGTGTTCTTCTGCGCTGGCAAAACCATTGCGTAAGCTTTTTCACCTATCCTACTCTTTAGGTCTCTTTCCGAGCAGATGGAAAACAGCAGTTGTCCAGCCCATCCCTAAAAAGGGCGAATCTTCGTCACCCATCTCGTACCGAGCCATAGCACTTACGTCCCTTCTTTCTAAGGTCATGGAAACGCTGATAAATCGTCAGCTTATGAAATATCTTGAATCGCGGAAGCTTCTTAATGACCGGCAGTACGGTTTCCGTAGCAACAGGTCCACTGGTGATCTGATAGCTTATCTCACCGAAAAGTGGAACACATCTTTGCATAATGCAGGCGAAAACAAGATCGTTGCACTTGATATTTCTAAGGCATTTGACAGAGTTTGGCATCAAGCTCTTTTGTCGAAAATGCGTGCATATGGTATCCATGAATCTCTTCTTCTATGGATTAGAAATTACCTTTCGAACCGTTCAATTCAAGTTGTTTTGGATGGGTTCAAGTCTGATATTCACCTAATAAATGCTGGTGTACCCCAAGGCTCTGTTCTGTCTCCGACACTCTTTCTCATTTTTATTAATGATCTCTTGTCTGCTACTTCTAATCCAGTCCATTCCTTCGCTGATGACAGCACCCTCAGCTTTTCATATTCGTTCCGAGACTCACGACCCTGCCCTTCGGCCGTAGAATTGGAACGGCATCGTATGTTAAGCACATTGAATTCCGATCTTGACAGCATAATTAACTGGGGAAACAACAACAGAATGGAATTCAATGCTTCAAAAACTCAATGCTGTCTGCTGTCACTCAAGCGAACCCTTGTAAATCAGCCATTATCCATGAATGGCGCTTGTGTCGATTAAACCGGAAAGCTTTCCATCCTTGGTATGTGTATCAACACATCACTTAGTTGGAACGATCACATATTTGAGGTCGCCAGAAATGCTGCGATATGTTTAAGTTTCCTTAATCGATGCAAGAAATATTTCACCCCCTCTAATTTGGCTCATATCTGGTCTGGTGCCCCAAAGACCACCCTGCACCTACTAGATAGAATCCAAAAGCGAGCGATAAAACTTATAGGAGACAGCAATGTTGCAAAGTTATTAGACTCGCTCGAACATCGACGTACCGTTTCTTCTTTGTCCGTATTTGATCGCTATTACAACAAACGATGCTCAAGTGAGCTAGCCAACTGCATTCCTCCTCTCCATGAATTCACCCACAATACTCGTCTCGCCAGGAATGCTCATCAGTTTACCCTTAAGCCTACTTTCGGACGCACAGTTAAATTTAGAGACTCGTTCTTCAGCCGTACTACGCGAATTTGGAATGCTCTTCCCAGCCCTATATTTCCCACAGACTACAACCCGCAGATATTTAATACCAATGTGCACAGGTACCTCCTCTCCCTTTCTCCCTCTGTACCTTCGGCTCGTGCTGTGTCTTGAACCCCGGACACTTAAGGGTATTAGCAATCCCTTGAGCGTGCGCAAATTATAAAAAAAAAGATACTATCTGTGTAAACGATCAGAATGTGCTTTTCACATCTTGAGGCAAATTTTCCTAGCGTGCCTTGCTTGTTCAATGCGTAGCAGATCATGCTCCACAGATGGGATTTTGCCTGTCCACAGCTGTCCTGGCGTTTGGTCCTTATTTAATTTAATTGGGCAACGATTTCTTATGTAGGCTGCCGTGCAGATGAGTTCGGCTCATAAAAAGTCCGGTAATTTGATTTCGTTCTTTATACATCTCGCCATTTCTACAAGCGTCCTGTTTGCCCTTTCAGCTATTTCGTTCTGTTCCGGGGTGTACGGGACTGTTAGTTTATGAGCTATACCATGCTGCTCCAGGAATTTTTGAAAAAGATTGCCTGCGTACTCAGTTTCGTTGGCGGTTCGTATTGCCTTTATATTCATGACCAGCTGATTTTCGACATTCGCCTTGTAAATTTTAAATTTATCTAGTGCCTCGCTCCGGTTTTTCAAGAAATATACTTGTATTCTCCGCGAATAATCATCTATAAAGGTTATGAAATATCGTGACTTACCGATCGATTCTGTCCTCATTGGGCCGCAAACATCTGAGTAAATGGTTTCCTAGATTGTTTTGCCCTTATGCATTGATTGCAGTAATTCATGTCACAGTCGAATCTGTCCGGTACCGGATGTCTTTAGTATTTGGTTATTCCCCAGTTTAACAAAACTTTTATTAGGACATTTTCGTATATGGGAAAATTGTTCCTTTGCAGCACACATATGGGAGGTGTGCACCACTATTCAGACACCAAACTTTTGCCACTCCTTTACGACGAAGCCACATTCATCCGGGTCCGAAACATCTTCCGCTCGGGTTTGTTGCGAGCGCTCCCCTGATCTGCAGTTTTTCGCCATGTGGCCCTTTTTTCCCACATTTTCTGCAATTGAACGGAAAATTGTTATTTGTTTTTGCCTTAAGGAATTGCTCCGGGAACTTGACAGCTGCTTTTTGGTCTTGAAATTTGTTGAATTTTACTTTAAGCGCTGTATTGGAAGCCTTTTTTCGATCTCCTATTTCTAACAACCTGGAATAGACGGTATCTAATTGCGGATAACGGCTATGTGCGTCGAACGCTGCCTGAACATCCTTGTATTCTTCCGACAAGGAATCCAGAAGGAGTATAACCAATAGATCTTGGTCCAACTTAGCGTTCAACTCATGCAATTTCGGAAATTCTTCCACCTTTTGTATTGGTCCTTTCTTATCGTATGAGGCGGCCAAGAAATCCCATGCTTCTTTGGATGCGGACATATTCTTCACGAGGTTAACAATGGTGGGCTCTAATGCTAGGATTTACTCTCCACGCGCATCAAGGTCCTTATCCATGCATGTTTTGGTCCGGCAATTTCTGGTCGAGGGATTTCTTCTTTAACATATTTGGCGGCTCTGTTTTTGTGGAGAATGGCCTCCATATGAGCTCGCCATGTGGAATAGTTTTCGCCATTGAACAGTGCAATACGTCCAAAAAGTTATTGGTTGAATTCATGTACTTAAATTAAAAAAAAATATTTTATCTGTTTGGTATTAATAATTACCACTGTTGGGTTCTGGGCCCCTAACATGTGAGCGCAGCTAAAGAAAAAAATAATAATTTTAATTATTGCAATAATCCAATCGGACACTTTATTCAGTATGCCCTTTCAGCTTGACAGTTGACGAAGGAAAAAAAGAAAGGATGAAGTGAGAAACGAAAAACGTCGATTAAAGGAGGCAATCGTGGAGTTGTTTTGTGTGTTGACCACCAGGCGTCGCATAGGAACAAAAGGGATCATTACCATCAATTGGTATCGCCATCAAAACGTTAAAGACGAATATTCTAAAACCAAATATCAACGATACACACAAACATTCGTTCAGAACCCACTCCACTTACCATCATCATAATTTCACAACAGTCACCCGACATCACCCAATCTACCAGCGGTCAACACAATTTCACAGGAATCATCTAGTAAACATCCGCAAGAACATAAGATGAACGTTTATTTCCCGGAACCATCCGATCGCTACCGAATATTCATGGAATTACCCAATCCACACTTTTTCCATCAAAATCGTCTACACATCGCAACAGCACACGACAGATTATATTAAGATTTGTGGTAGATAGTTCATTTTTGACCATCCATAAATCTTTTCAAAATTAAAAAAATATTTTTTAACTTATATGTAGTACATCTGATGTTTCTGGTGCCTTTACTTCGGAGTGTGTAACTGATCTAGAAGTTTTTAAAGGAATTATGTCAATATGGTTGTAGCCCAAGATTCCTAAAAATCCTTCCGCCTCAGTTGAAACACTCCTGACCCTGCACTTAGATTCAGATATGGAGATGGAAAGAGAACCTACACAAACTAAACCCTTGCAGGAGATAGACCCGATGTCAGACTCCGGCTACAATAACCATGGACGAAGAAAAATAGCTTCTAGAATCATCGCAAGAGAGAGATTCTTCGTCAGACTCTGGCGAGCAGACGCCACATTGATAGAGTGTTGTAAAATGCTAAAGTTCGTTCAAATAAACCTTCATCACTATAAATTAGCTTCCTCCAACCTCATCCTCCGCTTAACCAACAGCGGGGAAGATATTGTCCTAATGTAGAAGCCCTGGGTCATAAAAGACCAGATAAATGAACTTAGGCTTGTATTTTGGCAAAGAACAAACTCTTCTTCCTAGCCTACCCAACAACGACCAAACCACGGCATGTTTTGCGTTAGGGAACTCAAAATACTGGATCGTCTCCTCTTAGGTGGCCTACGAAAAAAATGTAAAATACCCCGGATAGCCTAGAAGAAGCAGCCAAACTGGCGCTCACCAAATGTGTAAACCTCATAACGAACTCTCACCACATATCATGGGGAAGCACATACACAAACAAAAGAGGTGAGGCACTACTAAACTTTATTTTTTGAAAAAGTCCACAGATTTGCAACAAGGGCGAGGATCCGACATTTGTAAACAGAATCCGCCAAGAAGTTCTAGATTTCACTCTCATCTTGAAAAATGTATCCCAATTTGACACAAATTGGAGATTTTCTATGTGATCTAGATTTTCACTTACCACCTCAACCCAAATTTAGAAATTACAGGAAAACGGATTGTTCTGTATACAAAAGTATCTTCTCTCTTTAGAATTTAGACCGATCAGCTTATCATCCTTCCTTCTGAAAACACTAGAAAGGCTCCTTGACTTACATCTTCGATCAATGATTGACCCAAACAAACGTTCGCTATCTCAACATGCGTACAACAAAGGTAGATCCGTAGAAACGACTCTGCATACATTGATAGGAATCATTGAAACCATAAAGAATACACCATGGGCATTTTCCTAGATATAGAAGGCGAATTCAACAACATCTATCTAGAACTAATCGTGGAAGCGGGGCTAGTGGCATTAATAAACCAACTAATTACAAAAAGAAAAATTAATGCCACTCTAGGTAACGTATCCCCGAAAAGCTATGGCAGAAGAGGTACACCTCAGGGAAGACTACTATCGCCATGGAGGGTTCGTGCCTGAGCAATTGCTGCCTTCCATCGTTGATGGTCCTGTGCACACTGCTTCCAGTCATCAAGACCAAGCTGTTTTGCATCTGCTATTACTTGGTCTTTAAACAGGAAATTCGGTCTTCCTCTCCTTCTCGAACTAGTAGGTTCGGATACAAAGACCCTCTTTGCTGGAGCATTGTTGTCCATGCGATCGATGTGGCCGAGCCTGCAGTGGACGGATTTTTTCCTTCCGGACTACATCCACATCCTGGTACAGCTCGTAGAGTTCGCGGTCATGTCTTCTCCTCCATTCGCCTTCCTCGCAGACGGGACCATACATCCGACGTAGAACTTTTCTTTCGAAGGTACCAAGAATCAGCTCTGCAGTTTTGCTTAGTGTCCAGCTTTCGGCTCAATAGAGCAGGACTGGCAAAATAAGAGTTTTGTAGAGCATGATATTGGTCTTCGAGTCAGGAGTTTTGAGCCGAGACAAACCCAAGTAGCACCGGTGGCCAATGGCGATTGTACGACGGATCTCCACTGTGATGTCGTTTGTGGACTTCACGCTTGCCCCGAGGTAGACAAACTCCTTTACTACCTCGAAATTGTAGTTGTCGATCGTGAAATTTTTTCCAAGGTGGTGTGTGACGGAACGTTTTTTGGTCGACAGCATGTATTTCGTTTTGTCTTTAATGGCCTTGAGACCTATTCGTTTCGCCTGTTCTTCAATCACCGTAAAAGCCTTCACTACGGCACGTTGAGAACGCGCGATGATCTTGATGTCACCTGCGTACCTCAACAGTTGCACCGACTTGTAGAAGATAGTACCTTCCGTGTTTACAGCTGCTCTCCGCACTATCTTCGCCAGTACCGGATTGAAGAAATCACACGACAGCGCATCTCCTTGCTGAAATCCAGTGCAAGTTTCAAACGGTTCTGAAATCATTGAGCCGAACTGCACGGTGCATCGAGTATGTGTTAGCGTGGTGCGACACAACCGGATCAGTTTCGAATAGCTCCTTGCGACGAAGGCGGTCGTATGCGGCCTTGAAATCGATGAAAAGGTGGTGCGTATCGATTTGAAACTCACTGGTCTTCTCCAGGATTTGTCTTAGTGTGAAGATTTGGTCTATAGTCATTTTGCCGGGACGAAAGCAGCATTGGTACGTGGCGATTAGTGCGACGCAAAACGGCTTTTGACGTGCACACAGTACGCTGGAAATGACCTCCATAGTTGTTGCTAGAGGTAACATCGACTTTTTTGTAGATGGGGCATATGGTGCTGATATTCCAGTCGTCGGGCATGCTTTCATCTTCCCAAATTCTACAGATGATCTGGTGCATGCTCCTAACCAGTACATCACCAGCGGCCTTGAGGAGCTCTGAGCCATCTGAGCCTGGGGCTTTGTTGTTCTGTAGCCTTTTAATGACTGTGCCGACTTCTTCAAAGCTAGGTGGGAGGACTACTTCATCGACTGGAGTTGGGCTTTCTTGATTCCCTATCACTCTCTCCTGGTCTGGCCCATTATGCAATTATTGGAAGTGCTGCTTAAACACATCCATTATTCCCTGCGGGTCAGTAACAAGGCTACCCTCACGATTTCGAGGAGCCTAAGTGCCTTTCCTGAAGCACTTTTGGCTTTTTTAAAAAAGGCCTGTATTTTTTGTCTATACCTAGACTCTTCGATGGCCTTGAACTGGTAGGTTGAGAGACCTTTTCTTCAGGCGTAGAAGCTTCTTCTCCTCTCGTCTTCTAGCCCGGTACTCCTCTTGCGCTGCGCTAGTTTTCCGTAGCAGTGCTTTTTGGTATGCCTCGTCGGTTGCACGTTTCTTCTGCTCACACTCGCCATCATACCACGGGTTTCTTGTCGGGGATGGTAGGTAGCCTAAGGTGTTTTCCGCTACCTCTTTGATGGGCGAGCGGCAATGCAACCACATCTCGTTGGCGTTGGTGTTTGACGTAGGCATACCGGAGAGTCTCCCGATTAACAGCTCTTCGTATTCTCTGGCAATCTCCGTTGTGCTCAGGCGTCCAATGCCAAAACTATTATTAAAACTATATTTGTTGGCTGGTGTAGCTTTCTGACATTGAACAGTCGGGCTCTGAATCTTGGTGCGACGAGGAAATGGTCAGAGTCGACGTTTGCCCCTCTGAATGTCTTGGGTCAATGAGCACATGGTAAATTAGGTTGGCGTATTATATATATTTCTAGAATCCAGCAGTAAATAAACTGCTACTAATACTGGAAGGGGCTGGTTGCAAAACGATGGCCTATGCTGATGATATTGCCATTTTCACTAAGATATATTAAATACCTCATGTCGAACCTCCCACTCTAAATGGTACCAGTTTGCAATTGTTAGATAAGACAAAATATCTTGGCCTAATACTAGACAGCAAATTAAACTGGAAGCTCAATACAACGGAAAGAGCAAGAAACGCCATCACGGCCTTGTATAAGTAGCACTCACGATTCACAAGTAATTGCATTGCTCGCGCTCCAACTGCTGCTTTCAAACACCAGACGCACATGAGGGCAAATAACTGCAATGTGTGTGCTATTTTGGTAATACTAAGCGACGCACATGTCGGCAAGTAATTGCAACATGCGCATTTTTTTTATTAAGTTAGGTTTAAGGTTTTCATTGAGAAATAAAGTTAGTCTGACTCAACACTCAACTATGAATATCATTTCATATTATATGGCGCCCAACATACAGAGAAAAACTTCATAGAAGTAGTCAAAAAAAAAAAGAACTTCATAGAAGTCTTAAAAAAACCTTTGTAAAATTCGTTCAAAGAAAAAATTGCGGAGTAGTACTAATTGATTCCGAATCACTAATAAATAAATATAAAAATTAACTTAGGGCTAATGTGAGATTAAGTACGATTTTTGTGTAAATGGTATCGAATATTTCTGAGTTATTGTTTTGTAAATTTTTCATTGCATTGATATAAAAAGTGAAGTGAAGTTAATTATTGAAAAGTTATATTATTTCATAAATGGTTTGTTATGGCTGTAAGGTATTGAAAGAAAACTAAGACAAATGATGTGAAAATTAAGAAAAATTAATCAGTCCTATATACTATATTCTTTTCTGATCGAATCTAGCAGATCTCCCTACTGCTCTGGCAGTCGCACAAGAACTCGAAATGTATCATAAACGTTACGAGTTTCCACGCACGTTTGCGGCTGTTAGTTCAAACAGGCCTGTAAGGCAGAATACATTGGATCAGCTCAATCTGCACATTTATAGCAGAATAACCAATATAATCGTAGTTCAAGTGACAAATTTAAGAAATCAATTTATATGAGCGTGGACCCTGGAAGCTCGGTTTTTAGAAAACCGACAAATTTCCAGAATAATGTCGGATTTCAAAGATCCAATAGAACTGCAGGGCAATCTCGTCAATTTTATCAACATCAAATTAGCAATCCAGGCGTATCGGGCAAACGTACTAATAATCATATGGATTCAATTTAAATTTAGGACAAATTCAAAGAATAAACCACTTGCCAGTCTTATCGTCAGATCCTTAAGTGAAATAGGAACAGATAATTACACATTTAATGATTATAGTGATGATAGCCAAATCGCAAATAATCCCAATTCTCACGAACTTATTCAAGTAAATCAATTAATAGTGTGTGTTTTGAGGAGGCTCTGGTTTGCACCACCTATTATTCGAAAAGAAAAAAAAGCACTCGAGAAAACAGTGTTTATTCGTTCGTGATCGCGGTGGAAGTGAGCTTGACAATTTGTACAGTTCATGTTTTAAGTATGATGAGAGAGATTATGACAATGAATATAAGAGAAGATCAGCAAAGTAATAGTAATGAGAATGCATTCTGAAATATGGGTTCATGTCTTTGTGTGACACTTTGGAGAAATCTATACGTGATGGCTGTTGCTGCTGCGAACATTCTCCCCCGTTGGAAGGGTGAGGCTTTCAACACTTTAGTTTCCACAGGTAGCACAGCAATCTTCCTTACAGCTCGCTTGATCAGTCCATTTGCAGTACGAATAATAACAACGCGAGGCACGCCGTCATCCCCACATATCGTACTATCCACACGACCAAGTTGCCACTTAAGGGGCGGAAGGTTTTCGTCCTTTATAAGCACCAAGGAGTTCACACGGATGGCCGAAGTTGATGTACGCCACTTTCCACGCTCCTGAAGTAGTGATAAATACAATGAACTCCACTACTTCCAAAATGTTTGTTGCATGAAGCAGACACGTTGCCATCTGTCAAAGCGGCTGATGTTAAGATGGGTGACGTCTGGTTCGATGATAGAGGTGAAAGGTGCACCGACTAAAAAATGGGCAGGCGTAAGTACTTCTAAATCACCAGAATTCTCTGGAGATGGACATGCGATTTCGCAGATTTAAAAGCTGCTTCCCAAAGGCCACCGAAGTGCGGCGACCGAGGTGGGATAAATCTCCAACTAATACTAACACACTGAGAGATTGTGCCCTTCACTCAAAAACAGTTGCCGTAACTCAGCCAACTCATTTTTACCAGCAGTGCCACAAATAGTCTGTGGCTTGCCTCTTGTAGAAATAAAACGTTTTAGTGCAGCTAAAAACACACGAAAATGCAGATGTAACATTTTATCGGAGGTCGATTTCGAATTTCAGATTTATAATAAAAAGGCTCCACAAAAATCGATTCCAGTAGTAAAAAACGTCCTGTTACTCTGCACTCTATCCGATGGTAGGTTGCCTATGATGTGTTCGAAGATATTCGGCATTAGACGAAAACACCTGATGCATTTGTTTATCACGCTAGATACCGCTTTCCGACCACCAATTGGCCAATAATGTTGCCGAATTGACACAAGCAAACTTTGTGGTCCAGCATGCAAATATTTTCTATGGAAATTTGATGGTTGTTCGCGAAGCCAAGACAGCGTCACCATCGACTCTGACCAGCAGTGAACCTTACATGGATGCTTTACGCTACGGGATATAGATGCAACCAGTTCCGAAAGAAGCAATGCCGCAGATAATTCTAGTTTCGGAACGGTCAATGTTTTTAAAGTTGCTACCCTTGACTTTGCGCACAATAGAGATGTTTTTCTAAGTCCCTCAAATTCGGATCGAATCTATATGCATGCACCAAAGGTTGTCAGGCTTGCATACATCTCCCAAGTAGACTGAGGTATTAAGATGAAGCGGGAAAGCTTAAAACTGCTTACAAGATCAAACTGAGCGCATATATTAATCCACAGGGTCTGAAGAGATGGGGGTAAGCTCTCGTCCCAATGTAGCTTTTCTTTCCAAAGCGATTGAAGAAAAATTTTAGTTCTGGTGATGACAGGTGAGATTAATCCCAGCGGGTCATAAAATCGAGCAACTGTAGAAAGAACTGAACGCCTCGTTATGTGTTTTTTGTTTGTTGCTGGGGTAAAGGAGAATACAAAATTGTCGGTGTGAGGATTCCATACTAGGCCAAGTGATGTGGTTACATCGGTACCATCATGGAACTTGAGAAATTTCTTGCATTCTGAGTCATCAATGCCACAAAGGGCCTTCGGCTCATAAGAGCACCATTTTCGAATCTGAAAATTTCCTCGACGAAGAAGGTCCTTCAACTGTTGCCGGATTAAAATAACTTCTTCTATGTTATCCCCACCAGAGATCAGATCATCCACATAGAAGTTTTGGCGCCCAAAGGAAAGGTCTGTTCCTCATCAAATGATAGCTGATGCATGGCACGAATTGCCAAGAAAGCTGCGGGCTTGGTGTCATAAGTTACGGGGTCCAATTTGTAAGTTTAAGGAATAACACGAAGTAGTCTTTGCCGAGCCATCAAATACGACGCGTAACTTTGTCGTAGTACTATCAAGTTTTTGCACACAATGATGTGGTAAAAAATACGTTGGTATATTTAAGTGATTATCTGCTAATGACATATGACCAAGCGACTTATACTCATTCATGAACGAAATGTATTCAGCCCGCAGTTCAGAATTACTTTCTAACCTCCTTTCCAAGCTTTAAAACCGACGAAGAGCTCGATTGAATGAGTCACCCAATTCATTGAAATCTCCTTTTGTGGGCAATTTAACTGAATATGTGCCAGAAGCAAGACGAGTAAAATTTTTTTGAAAGTGTTGTTCACACCATGTATCCTCTTGTGATAAAGACGAAGCCGAGTCAAAACAATTTTCAACTTCCCAAAACCTCCTTACCAAATCATTCAACGAAGTATCCTTTTGCAACGTAGGTAGATTGTCTGCTAAACGAATTTGGCCAACGCACATTAAATCAAAAAATAAACCAGCACCGATCAAAATGTCAATACGATGAGGTTTAAAGAATTGAGGATCGGCTAATTTGATATTTGTCGGAATATTCCAGTCAGAAGCATTCAAGTTGAAATTTTGTTGGTAATCTGTTATATTTGGTGTTACAACAGCTGTGAATGAAGTGGTGTAATCGCCACCCTGGGACTGTGCGAAAATGTCGACCGATTTGTCAACTACAAGATTAGATTCTCCTATACCGGAAATTGATATTTGGGATTCTTGCGATGGTAGTTGTAACTGATTTGCTAGTCGAGTTGTTACGAAGTTAATTTGAGATGCTGAGTCCAGTATGGCACGACAAGGAATGAATGCACCTGAGCGATTTTTAACTAAGAGGATGACAGTAGCTAGCAGTACGTTGTTGTTAGTTGCTGATACCGTGGATTGAGATGTAGGACTTGTTGATGACGATAAAAGTGTTGATTGCGAAGTATTAATAAGAGTGTGCGTTGATTCGTTGACAGTTTCTTTAGTATACGCAAGGGGTGAAGAAAGAGCGGAGGGAGGACTAGAACTCAAGTGAAGCAACGAATTGTGCTTTGATGAGCAATGACGACAATGACCGGATTTTCACTGATGCAGGTTATGGCCCTTTCGTAGGCAGTTTAAGCAAATGTGCAGCCGTTCGGCTTCTTTGAAGAGCAGATTTGGCGACAAATTTGTAAAAAGGGGACAGTTAGTAATAAAATGTTTCTTTGAATCACAAAACATGCATAGAATATTTTCACTAGATGATGCTACCAAAACGTTTCTATTGTTCTTTGTATGGTCTGAATGCTTTCTCACCTGGTTGCTAGGTGTTTGTGTTACCAAATCGTTTTTCAAATTCTCCATCATCTGACATCTTTTTTCCAGGAATGATGACATAGTTGTCCATGTTGGTAGTGTATGAATGTATGTTGGTATTTTTAATTCTGGCAGTCGG
The DNA here is from genome assembly GCA_907269125.1 of Eristalis pertinax. NCBI lineage: Eukaryota > Metazoa > Arthropoda > Insecta > Diptera > Syrphidae > Eristalis > Eristalis pertinax. The sequence continues at coordinate 88,815,165 of OU026145.1, forward strand.
GGCTTACGTTGAGTCAACATAAAGGTGGACTGTATTTCTTCCGGGTTGAAACGTTGAGTTGATGAAAGCTGTCGCATTTGCTTGCGGTGCGAATTAAGTCCACGAGAGAGTTTAGCCTTCACATCGAAATACACCTGTAAAAACTCAGACCGAATTGTATCATCTAATTCACACGGATCGGCTTCTTCAAGCGTTGACTGAATTCGTTCGAAGTCATCGTGCACGTGGTCGACAAATTCCATCCGAACGGAAAGTTCAGCTTCATCGAGTTCAGCTAGCTGGCCGACTGTTAGAAAATTATTGAGTTCCATTAACTGCACTCTTAAAGACGTGGTCTCCTTTTTTGCAAAGGCATTAGATGCATGATGTTGGTTATTAGATGCACTAGGGCTATTGTTAGCCCCAGCACCGTTCAATTCACCGGTTAAGTTCTCTTGCATGGTATTAGCGGAAAATCGGTATGATCGCGCGACGATTTGTGAACAAGAAGATATGCACACGGTTTATCAAAATGATAGGAAAAATAAGCGAGATTTTTGTTTTGTTTTAAAGCGAATTTTGTTAATTATCCGACTTGATAATAAATGAAATGCTTCCGACCGAATCACGTCGGGGCCACCAAATGTTTTGACGAGGCACTGGTTTGCACTACCTATTGTTCGAAAAGAAAAAAAGCACTCGAGAAAACAAAGTTTATTCGTTCGTGATCGCGGTGGAAGTGAGCTTGACAATTTGTACATTTCATGTTTTAAGTATGATGAGAGAGATTATGACAATGAATACAAGAGAAGATAAGCAAAGTAATAGTAATGAGAATGCATTCTGATATGTCGGTTCATGTATTTGTGTGACACTTTTGAGAGATCTATACGTGATGGCTATTGCTGCTGCGAACAGTGTGAGTATAATAAAGGAATATTGCAAAGTTAGTGTCCTAGGGAAAACATCTACATTTTTAATCCTTCCTAGCCTCAGCACATTTGATGCTGTTGTGGGATATGACTTCTTGAAAGAAATAGGAGCTGAACTAGATATTATAAATAATACTTTATGGCACAAAAAACGGTACGGAAAAAATATAACATTTTTCTTGCAAGCAAGTTCACTCGTTGACTATAGATGAATATCACGTTCCGTCACACCTTTTAGACCTATTTCATAATATGATACAAATGAACAATGAGTTCGCCGAACCTAACAGGGCATTAACCTATAACACTAATGATAAAGCAACTATTCGTACTACAATAAAGAAACAAATTTACACAAGAAGCTATCCGTATCGAATTTCCGCTTCAGAATTCATTAATGAAGAAATACAAACTTTGCTTCGAGACCGTATTATTCGAAAATCATGTTCTCCTTATAACTCACCAGTTCATGTTGTTAGTAAAAAGGGCTATTGATGGTAAACCACGTTTACTTATGATTATTGAATTTAGGAAAATTAATGAAAAAACAGTACCCGATAGGTATCCCATACCGGATACTTCTGTTATTTTGGCTAATTTGGTAAATTACGAATATTTCAGCAAAGATATACAGAAAACGGCGTTCAGTGTAAATAACAGGAAATACGAATTGTGTCGATTACCATTTGAACTAAAAAATGCACCCAGCATTTTCCAAAGGGCAATCGATGATATTCTACGAGAAGACAGAGGCAAAAGTTGTCACGTATATGTCGACGATATCATTATTTATTCCTCCAATGAACCTAAGTGACTTTGAAAATGTATTAAAAAAAACTTGAAAACGCAGGAATACGTATTTCACCAGAAATTTTTTTAGAAAAAACGCACTTCGATTCGGTCATTCTTGGGACTCTCCTGATATTATCGTCGGTTTATTCGAGACTATGCCGCAATTGTTAAGCCCTTAACTAAATATCCTCGTGGTGATAACGGGAACATTGGAACAAATCACTCTAAAACTGTTAAAGCAGAGCTTGACAAAGAGGCTCTATTCGCGTTTGAACGAATAAAGCAAATATTGCCGTCTGGAGACGTTCTTCTTTCTTATCCTGACTTTAGTAAGCCGCGCATTTATTGAAGAATTTGCTCCTAAATGTTTCTATAAGCCAGGAAAAAAATTATAGTGGCGCAGCTCTCTCTAGTCAATATGTACACAACTTAACAGAGTTGCAAACAAGCAATACGGTACATAGCGAAATTTCTTTGACAAGTGTCATTAAGACTACACAGTATCCGATAAACCAATTTAAGAATGAATTCATATTAACGAAGTCAAACTATTTCAGCAAACAAACAAAAGTTATGTTTCAAAAACATATACGTCATACAACTTAGTTAAGTTTTTAAAAGATATTGTAAATCCATGCGTAACAAACGCCATTTGTTGTGACTTACCAACATAAGTGCACATACAAAACACTTTGTTGTTAGAGTTTCCCGGCACTAAATTTTTACACACCGAAAAGATGGTAATTGATCTAACAAATAAAAACACCCAGTTGGAGGTTGCAATAACAGAAGACAATAGCGTTCATAGATCCCTACAGGAAAATGTTCACCAAATTATATATCCTGAAAATCGTAACCAACTACAAAATTTCTTTGAAATTTGTTTTAAAACAGATTTCAAAGAAAGCCTCCTAAGGCAGAGATTGGCAAAACACCTATCCCCAAATATTCTGGCGAAATACTCCATATCGATATTTTTATATCGATAAAATATAACTATAAGCTATAAACTAATATATAAACTCTTCCTGGCTGGCATAGATACATTTTCGAAATTTGCAATAGTAAAACCTATAGTTTCTAGGTCATCTGTGGATATTAAAGACGGATTGCTAGAAATACTAGGCCGCTACAGAAGTACGAAACTAACAGTTTCGAATAACCAAAAAGCTTTCCACTCTAAGTTTACTTTGAGACAATTTTTCAGTAGAGTAATTTTTTGTTCCTACACTCTACATCCACAGTAATGACAAATCGAAAGATTCCATTCAACACTCTTAAAGATAGCCAGGCGCATAAGGGCGCAACAGGAAATAGGGGAAGCTACTGATCTAATTTTATTATATCATAGATATAATGGTAGTATCCATTCCATAATAAATGCAAGACCAATTGATATGATTCATAATTGCCCTTCTCAGGATCAGGGATATTTTCCATAAAGTCTGTTGGACTGGATAATATTCACCCCGACTTTGTAAAAGTGTTGCTTCCAATTATACTTCCTCACAACACCCACATTTTCAATACACTACTCATGACTTCGACGTATCCTGAACTTTGGAAAAAAGCAAACATTATTCCGGTTCCTAAGAAAACAAACCCACCTGAATATCGCCCAATTGCTATTCTTAAGATTTTGTCGAAAGTATTCGAATCTATCGTCAGTCGAGTAATTAGAGATTACATTGAGGGACACAATCTCTTAAATCCAATGTAATCTAGTTTCCGCAAAGGACATAGCTGTGTTACAGCCTCAGTAAAACTTACTAGCTTTATTGGACTTTTTGAAAGCATTCGACAGTGTTAACCCGTCAATACCTTGTCATAAACTGTCCACCCAATTTAACATCTGTGGTCCCACTAATAACCGAAAGAAAATGCTCTCATGGTCAATCCTGACAAAACCAAAGTAAAAACACCATAACTTCCTTTCAAACTTTCCTTCCATAGAATTGAACTCTATTGCCGTCGAATATGTAAACTTTGTTAAAAAGCTCGGTATTATGTGTAATAGTGAACTAACATGGACTGCCCATGTAGATAGTGTAGTGTGAAAGGTATATGCGTCTCTTAGGGGTTTGTCAATAAGCATATTTATACTCCCTACCAACGTCAAACTAAAAGTCGCCAAAGCAGTCACAGTTCCTCTCTTAACCTACGGCTGTGAATTGTTTGCAGACGGTGATAAAAAAAGACACTGCACTGTATGTCTTTAACCTGCGAAGATTTGACATGTCTCGGAGCAACGTCGCATTCTCCTCGGATGTGAATTGGAACCATTTCAAAATGCATTCTCCTTTTTAAAATCATACACTGGAAACAACCTAACTACCTTTATGATGAAATAACTTTCGGTCGCTCCAGTAGTAATATTACTTTGAAACCTTCTGTTCATACATTTTTAACATCACGCAGGCATTTTCATTCATGCTGCACATCTTTGGAATCATCCACCTCCACAGGTACGGTCTAAGACCGAGTCCAGACAGACAACTCACCTTCCCAATATGAACTGAAATAATTCCCAAAACTTAATTATTTATTTGGTTTGCATGTGAATTCAATTTTAATGTAAAAGAACAATGCCCTCACATTTGTAATTTATCAAATTTTCATACTTTATAAGACCGGCGACCTATGGAGGGTCCGAAACTGAGCAATTGCTGCCTTCCATCGTTGACTGTCCTAGGCACGCTGCTTCCAGTCATCAATACAAAGCTGTCTTACATCCGCGATCGATGTTGCCGAGCCTAGAGTGGACGGATTTTTTCCTTCCGGACTACATCCACATCCTGGTACAGCTCGTAGAGTTCGCGGTCATGTCTTCTCCTCCATTCGCCTTCCTCGCAGACGGGACCATACATCCGACGTAGAACTTTTCTTTCGAAGGTACCAAGAATCAGCTTTGCAGTTTTGCTTCGCGTCCAGCTATCGGCTCCATAGGGCAGGACTGGCAAAATAAGAGTTTTGTAGAGTATGATTTTGGTCCTTCGAGTCAGGAGTTTTGACAAACCGAAGTAGCAGCAGTTACCAAGGGCGATTCTACGACGGATCTCCACTGTGATGTCGTTTGTGGAGTTCACGTTTGCCCCGAGGTAGATGAACTCCTTTACAACCTCGAAATTGTAGTTGTCGATCGTGAAATTTTTTCCAAGGTGGTGTGTGACGGTACGTTTTTTGGTCGACAGCATATATTTCGTTTTGTCTCATTGACATTGAGACCAGTTCGTTTCGCCTGTTCTTCAATCGCCGGTGCGACACAACCGGATCAGTTTCGAATAGCTCCTTGCGATATATGCTGTCGTATGTGGCTTTGAAATCGATGAAAAGGCGGTGCGTATCGATTTGAAACTCACTGGTCTTCTCCAGGATTTGTCTTAGTGTGAAGATTTGGTCTATAGTCGATTTGCCGGGACGAAAGCAGCATTGGTACGTGGCGATTAGTGCGGTGCAAAACGGCTTTTGACGTGCACACAGTACGCTGGACATGATCTTGTAGGCGACGTTGAGCAGGGATATACCTCTATAGTTGTTGCTAGAGGTAAGATCGCCTTTTTTGTGGATGGGGCATATGGAGCTGATATTCCAGTCGTCGGGCATGCTTTCGTCTTCCCAAACTCTACAGATAATCTGGTGCATGCTCCCCACCAGTACATCACCACCGGCTTTGAGGAGCTCTGAGCCATCTGAGCCTGGAGCTTTGTTGTTCTGCAGCCTTTTAATGACTGTGCCGACTTCTTCAAAGCTAGGTGGGAGGACTACTTCATCGGCTGGAGTTGGGATTTCTTGATTCCCTATCACTCTCTCCTGGCCTGGCCTATTATGCAATTGTTGGAAGTGCTGCTTAAACACATCCATTATTCCCTGCGGGTCAGTAACAAGGCTACCCTCACGATTTCGAGGAGCCTAAGTGCCTTTCCTGAAGCACTTTTGGCTTTTTTAAAAAAGGCCTGTATTTTTTGTCTATACCTAGACTCTTCGATGGCCTTGAACTGGGAGGTTGAGAGACCTTTTCTTCAGGCGTAGAAGTTTCTTCTCCTCCCGTCTTCTAGCCCGGTACTCCTCTTGCGCTGCTCTAGTTTTCCGTTGCAGCGCTTTTTGGTATGCCTCGTCGGTTGCACGTTCCTTCTGCTCACACTCGCCATCATACCACGGGTTTCTTGTCGAGGATGGTAGGTAGCCTAAGATGGTTTCCGCTACCTCTTTGATGGCCGAACGGCAATGCAACCACATCTCGTTGGCGTTGGTGTTTGACGTAGGCATACCGGAGCGTCTCCCGATTAACTGCTCTTCGTAGGCTCTGGCAATCTCCGTTGTGCTCAGGCGTCCAATGCCTAAACTATTCTTTGTTGGCTGGTGTAGCTTTCTGACATTGGACAGTCGGGCTCTGAATCGTGCTGCGACGAGGAAATGGTCAAAGTCGACGTTTGCCCCTCTGAATGTTCGCACATCCAGAATATTTGACGCATGTCTTGCGGCGATGAGCACATGGTCAACTTGGTTGGCGGTTCGACCATCCGGAGATCGCAAGGTTGCTGTGTGGATTCTTTTGCGAAGGAATCTTGTGCTGCTTATGACCATATTATATATATTTCTAGAATATATAGGTTACAAAACGATGGCCTATGCTGATGATATTGCCATAGCCTTCTCGGGAAAGTACCCCCAAGTATTGAAAGACTTAATGCAACATGGTCTCACTATACTTATTAACTGGGCGACTGAAAATGGTCTGAACTAGACGCACAAAAAAACGAGATCGTCCTTTTCACTAAGAAATATAAAATACCTCATATCGACCCCTCCACTCTAAATGGAACCAGTTTGCAATTGTTACATAAGACAAAATACCTTGGCCTAATACTAGGCAGCAAATTAAACTGGAAGCTCAATACAACGGAAAGAGCAAGAAACGCCATCACGGCCTTGTATAAGTAGCACTCACGATTCACAAGTAATTGCATTGCTCGCGCTCCACCAAGGGCAGCTGCTTTCAAACACCAGACGCACATGGGGGCAAATAACTGCAATGTGTGTGCTATTTTGGTAATAATAAGCGACGCACATGTCGGCAAGTAATTGCAACATGCGCATTTTTTTATTAAGTTATGTTTAAGGTTTTCTGGGAGAAATAAAGTTAGTCTGAAAACAACACTCAACTATAAATATCATTTCATATTATATGGCGCCCAACATACCTAAAAGAAAAACTTCATAGAAGTAGTCAAAAAAAAAATAACTTCATAGAAGTCGTGGAAAAAGCTTTGTTAAATTCGTTCAAAGAAAAAATTGCGGAGTAGTACTAATTGATTCCGAATCACTAATAAATAAATAAAAAAATTAACTTAGGGCTAATGTCGGTTTCAGTACGATGTTTGTGTAAATGCTATCGAATATTTCTGAGTTATTGTTTCGTAAATTTTTCATTATATTGATATAAAAAGTGAAAAATGTTTGTTAATTATTGTAAAAGTTATATTATTTTATAAATGGTTTGTTAAGACTGTAAGGTATTGAAAGAAAACTAAGACAAATGATTGTGAAAATTAAGAAAAATTAATCAGTACTATATTGTTATATAACAATGTGAACAGCCCATTAAGGTCCACAAAGCCATGTCACCACAGATGACGTTTCTCATAAAAGAGACACCTTGTGGTGACTAAAGGAGAAATTCCTAACACTCTCTCTCGTATCTCCTTCTGTGAATAAGCAACGAGAGAGCAGTCGTTGTAGGAACTATTTAGTCTACCAACTAACGCAATGCCAAGATCACGTGAACGCCCAAAGCGACGCTGGAGAATTTAAGTTGGGCATGTCCAGTTATTTGGTGACGCGCTTGGACAACTTCGGCGTATGGCTTGTTGTTCACAAGTCGGTTGGCGTACTCTCTCTCTTCTGACAACCAGTGTAGCGGAAACATCGCGTATATTATTAAAATGTTAAAGTATCCTAAAAACATAACTGAAGAAATAAAGTTACCGTGTTATACAGAGTTCATTTGTTGTATTTCAAAAGGAACTAAGTACAATTAGATATAATTGGCGCAGTCGGAAAAGTGTGGTTTGTGGCAAAATACTTATGCTAACTATCAAATTAATAAACTAGTGTTTGACGAAATTCGAAACAAGTGTTACTATTAAATTTCAAATTGAAATAAACAGTGAGTGAAAAAAAACAAAGAAATCAAACAGTGAATAAAAAAAAGCATACTGTGAGCTTCATTTGCCCACCACATATCAAAACGCTTTCTCCGCTTAGAGCTTTCCAAAAATAAAACCAAATAGACAAATAAAAGAACACCAAGCAACAGATAAAAAAGAAAAGAAGACTACGACTACGATAAACAATCAACATCAAAACAAGCATTTTTATACATTCACATCAACCAATCGAAGACTAGGTTCTGGCTAAGTGAGTACGCATTTTATCAAAATGTTGAGTCTTAGTCATTCTACTGCATATAAGTTAATTTTAGATTTAATAACTAAGATTCCTGATTTCGATGGAAATAGTACACATTTGTTAGATTTTCTGGACAGTGTAGATAGCCTAGAAAGTACAATAAATTCATTTAAAGAAGGGCCAAGAATAATTCTTGTAGGGTATATTAAAGACAAAATTGTTGGCAGAGCCAAATCCCAACTGCAAAGACATGGTAGACTTACAACCTGGCCTGCAATTAGAGAAGTTCTAAAAACGAATTTCGGTGAGCGACTGTCAGTCGAACAACTTTTAGACAATATTCGAACGGCAAGAGTTACTACTACAATCGAAGAATATTATAACAAAATTAATAATCTTCTTTGTAAGATAAATAACGTTTTCCTTTTGTCAAATAATCCTAATGACATTAATCAAGTGATTGAGTCCAATCAGAGAATCGCGCTCGAAGCTTTCAAGAATAATCTTCCAGAACCGTCAAGAACAATAATTCTTAGCAGGAGTCCAAAATCATTATGTGATGCTTATAAAATTATCTTAGAAATAAACAATCAAGTTGCTGGTCCTGGTTTTATTTTCAACGGCGCAGGTAGGAACCAAAGTATTCCAATCAACATACCATCAAGGAGCAACTATTCAGTTCGTCAAATCAGCCAAAATAGACAATTCAATAGCTATAACCAAAATGGTCAAAACCGATATAACAATCTCAGACAATTGCCTCCAAATTACAACAATAATTACACTGATCAAAATCGACAACATTTTAATAATAGCACTGGTCAGACTCGTCAAAATTTGAATTATAATCCCAGTGGACATTCTCGTCGAAACTATAATAATAATTTCAGAAAGCAATATGGTTCAAATAGCAACAACGCGAATAGTAATCAATCGAGAAATTCAAATAGAGCATCGAATAACGTCGAACCTATGGATATTTTGTCGAATGAACAAAGGCACACTGTAAATGAATCCTATAACAATAATCAAAATTTTTGGGCAGGGCCACAAAACACCTTCCCTATATAGTTTGCCATACTCCTTTAAAAACCCTTCGCTTTATTATTGATTGTGGTGCAGAACATAGTATTATCAACGAAAACTTGTGCGATCCTAAGTGGAAAATTTCCTCAAAAAAGCTTACTCTAAAAGTTCTTAATCGCAATTTAGAGACCAATATTTTTTACCGAATACCAATTTTTAAGGAATTCAAAAAAGCCGACTATTTTGTAAATTTTATTGAATATCAGTTTCATGATAAATATGATGGTCTTGTAGGCAACAACATATTAATGGACCTCAGTGCTGTAATAGATCTTAAAAATCGTTTTTTGAAAACAGACACAGCTAGAATTCAAATCTTTTTAAACTCAGAAGAAGAAATATATGCCTCCAGATGTTACGAAGACGAATCTTTTAACATTTTTTGTAATGTGAGTGTTCAGAATATTATTCAAGGTAAAATATTTGCAAGTCATCTTAGTCTAAATGATGTTTCGAAACTCAAATACCTCCTTCAAAGTTTTATAAAGATGGTGATGATTTAACGTTTACGAGTCAGATACAACATCAAATTATAACAAAACATGAGATTCCAATTTATTCGAAGATGTATCGATATCCCGAAATTCACGCTGAGGAGGTTGATAGACAAATTGAAGAGATGCTAAGTCAGAATATAATAATCCCAAGCAACAGTCCTTATAATTCGCCATTATGGGTTGTTCCAAAAAAAGATGACCCAGGTGGAAAAAAACAGTGGCGAATTGTAATCGACTACAGGAAGCTTATCGAAATCACTATTGACGATGGCTTTCCTATGAATGGGTCTGATGAAATGTTTGACAAACTCGGAAAATGCAGCTATTTTTCAGTCATAGATCTAGTCACAGGTTTTCACCAAATAGAAGTGGACCCACGCGATCGTGCCAAAACTGCGTTTTCAACAAAGAAAGGCTAATGAATTATATCCTTAAGGACTTCATTAACGTCATTTGTGTCGTTTACCTAGACGACATCCTTGTTTACTCGACGAGCTTCGAAGAACATCTTCAATCGTTAAGAAAAATGTTTCAAGTTTTAAAGGAATGTAATAAAGATTCAACTCAATAAATGTCATTTTGCCGAACTTTCAACACCTTACTTAGGCCATATTGTGGTAAAAAACGGTATAAAACCAGATCCAATTAAAGTTAAATCAATTTTACAAATGCAAATACCAACTACCATCAAGGGTATTAGACAATTTTTAGGGATATCCGGATATTATCGCAAATTTATAAGGGATTATGCTAAGATTGCACATCCGATAATCAAATACCTAAAAGTGCTGAAAAAATTGACATAAATGATCCTGAGTATTCTTCAAAAACTTAAAATCATTGCTTGTGTCCTATACTCAAAAGTCCAGATTTTACAAAACAGTTTGTACTTACCACCGATGCTTTAAATTATGCCTTAGGAGCTGTGCTCAGCCAGAGCAAACATCCAATTTGCTATGCGTCACGTACTCTAAATAAACACGAGCTTCACTATTCTACAATTGAAAAAGAGCTTCTTGCCGTTGTCTGGTCGGTTAAGTACTTTCGTACTTTTTTGTACGGAAGAAAATTCATTGTGAGAACAGACCACAAACCACTTGTGTGGCTCAGCGGTATAAAAGAGCCTAACATGAAGCTTCAACGGTGGAAGATAATGTTAAATGAGTACGATTTTAGTATTGAATACGTCAAATTCAAAGAAAATAAGGTCGCAGATGGCTTGAGTAGATTTACGGAACAAACTCGAGATTGTTCTTTGAGAAGTGACAAAGAAGTCCTCTTGGAGAACAATTTGGGAAAAGATACGGGTATTTTGGATAAAAGTTCGGATTCTAACGAAGAAGTTAGTTCCAAGCAATTTTTCAATGATGTTGTTTCTGATGTTGGCACAAATGTCACTAACGAAGATGTTATTGACATTTATCAATCAAACCAGAGTGATAACAATGATGTTATATCAACTGGTGCGACCATCCACAGTGCCGCAGAAGATGAAACGCTTCATATTTTTATCACTGAGAAACCCGTCAATCTGTTCTCTGTCGTATGGTCGAAAAGAGAAATTCACTATTAAGATTATTCATAAAAAGATTCAAAATTTCATTCAATTAGAAAAAAAATATAAGCATTTTAATCGATATTGTGAAAAATATGTTCTCGACCAAAGGTTTTTTCTGCATATTTTGCAATGATGATTCTTTATTTCTCGAATTTCAATCGTTATATGTAAAATATTTTGCTCTCAACAAAAAATTAAGAATTTTGCGATCAACAGTTCGGTTAATTGATATCACAGATAGAAATGAGATACTTACCATAATTAAAAATGAACACTTAAACAAAAATCAGTGTATTTTTATCCAAAGTTGCAGGTTGAAATTCAAAAGTTTGTCAATAATTGTGAGATATGTAACATTGCCAAACACGATCGGAAACCAATTCAAATATCTATGCAAATAACGGAAACACCGAATTGTATTAATGATATCAGTCACGTTGACATTTGGTTCCCAGAGCGAGGTAGAATGTATTTTACAACGAAAACCGGACAGTAGTGAAAATAAAACCTAAATACAAAAAGCTTAAAGAATTTAAAACCGATTCTAATTACGTAATTGATACCTCTACAAAAAGAAACACCAAATATTACAAAAAACAACTTAAAAGACGATACAAATACCAAACAAATAAAAACAGCAAAATCAAAACAAAGATCACAACAGATTTCACAATCCATATCTGCAATATCGTAAACGATATTTTTCAAACTTGTTCTTTTCATTACTTATTTAGCCTATTTTGGTACCATTTCTCGCGATATCGATACTAGATGACTTTTGCTGCTCGAATTATTGGGAAAAAATGCATATCCGAGGAAAGTAATATGTCCTTGAATTAAGTCAAGCCATTTTTTGTTGCTTTTGAGATACTCATTCCAACTTTTTATAAAGCGATAGCGTGCAGGGTTTTACTTGCTAATTTTAGACTTGCGGGATACTAAATCAAGAATTATTTCAGTTTTCAGAACATAGAAAGTAATTTGAGATAAAACAAAGAAATATTCACCCTGGCCAGAAAATTTCTGAATTTTTTTTAATATTTTCCAAACGTTGTAATGTACTAGTTAAATCTTAAGTGAGAATTATTATTGTTATCATTATTTTCACTATAGCTATTTCTACTATTGTTATTTTTATTACTATTACTATTTCTGCAATTGTTACTATTATTACTATTTCTGCTATTGTTACTAGTATTACTATAACTGCTGTTATTACTATTACTTGTTACTTACAACTACTTACTATAACTATTATTACTGTTATTTTTATTATTATTATTATTATATTTGTTACGTAACGTTGTTGAAGTTCTGCTTACTATACTAATTTTGTAACAAGATGTAGAAAAAATTAATACGCAATTGTACTACAAAAAAAAATAAAAACAATACAATGTAACAAGGTTTTTAGGGACTAAAAACGAGTTGGTTGGGGAGGTGTTATATAACAATGTGAACAGCCCATTAAGGTCCACAAAGCCATGTCACCGCAGATGACGTTTCTAATAAAAGAGACACCTTGTGGTGACTAAAGGAGAAATTCCTAACACTCTCTCTCGTATCTTCTTCTGTGAATAAGAAACGAGAGAGCAGTCGTTGTAGGAACTATTTCGCCTACCAACTAACGCAATGCCGAGATCACGTGAACGCCCAAAGCGACGCTGGAGAATTTAACCTGGGCATGTCCAGTTATTTGGTGAGGCGCTTGGACAACTTCGGCGTATGGCTTGTTCACAAGTTGGTTGGCGTACTCTCTCTCTTCTGACAACCAGTGTGGCGGAAACATCGCGCATATTATTAAAATATTAAAGTATCCTAAAAACATAACTGAAGAAATAAAGCTACCGTGTTATACAGACTTCATTTGTTTTATTTCAAAAGGAACTAAGTACAATTAAATATAATTATATGCTATATTCTTTTCTGATCGAAACTAGCAGATCTGCCTACTGCCCTGGCAGTCGCACAAAAACTCGAAATGTATCATAAACGTTACGAGTTTCCACGCACGTTTGCGGCTGTTAGTTCAAACAGGCCTGTAAGGCAGAATACATTGGCTCAGCTCAATCTGCACATTTATAGCAGAATAACCAATATAATCGTAGTTCAAGTGACAAATTTAAGAAATCAATTTATATGAGCGTGGACCCTGGAAGCTCGGTTTCTTAGAAAACCGACAAATTTCCAGAATAATGCCGGATTTCAAAGATCCAATAGAACTGCAGGGCAATCTCGTCAATTCAACATCAAATTAGCAATCAAGGCGTATCGGGAAAACGTACTCATAATCATATGGATTCAATTTAAATGTAGGACAAATTCAAAGAATAAATCACTTGCCAGTCTTATCGTCAGATCCTTAAGTGAAATAGGAACAGATAATTACACCTTTAATGATTATAGTGATGATAGCCAAATCGCAAATAATCCCAATTCTCACGAAGTTAAGTTTTTAGAACAAGGTCGCTCTTGCCTTTTAATACAAAAAAAAAACAGTAAATGGACAAGATTTACGGATATTATTAGACACAGGTACTTCTAAAAAAATTATTTAAGTTTTTACTTACCTTACTTAAAAGGAGTTTCTACAATGCAAGCCCCATTTCAAGTAAAATCAATTAATAGTGTGAATATAATAAAGGAATATTCCAAAGTTATTGCCCTAGGGAAAACATCTACATTTTTTATCCTTCCTAGCCTAGCACATTTGATGCTATTGTGGGATATGATTTCTTGAAAGAAAGAGGAGCTGAACTAGATATTATAAATAATACTTTATCACATTTTTCTTGCAAGCTAGTTCACTCGTTGACTACAGATGAAGATCACGTTCCGTCACACCTTTTAGACCTATTTCATAATATGATACAAATGAACAAGGAGTTCGCCGAACCTAACAGGGCATTAACCTATAACACTAATGTTAAAGCAACTATTTGTACTACAATAAAGAAACGAATTTACACAAGAAGCTATCCGTATCCAATTTCCGCTTCAGAATTCATTAATGAAGAAATACAAACTTTGCTTCGAGACCGTATTATTCGAAAATCATGTTCTCCTTATAACTCACCAGTTCATGTTGTTAGTAAAAGTGCTATTGATGGTAAACCACGTTTACGTATGATTATTGAATTTAGGAAAATTAATGAAAAAACAGTACCCGATAGGTATCCCATACCGGATACTTCTGTTATTTTGGCTAATTTGGTAAATTACGAATATTTCGGCAAAGATATACAGAAAACGGCGTTCTGTGTAAATAACAGGAAATACGAATTGTGTCTATTACCATTTGAACTAAAAAATGCACCCAGCATTTTCCAAAGGGCAATCGATGATATTCTACGAGAAGACATAGGCAAAAGTTGTCACGTATATGTCGACGATATCATTATTTATTCCTCCAATGAACCTAAATGACTTTGAAAATGTATTAAAAAAACTTGAAAACGCAGGAATACGTATTTCACCAGAAATTTTTTTAGAAAAAACGCACTTCGATTCGGTCATTCTTGGGACTCTCCTGATATTATCGTCGGTTTATTCGAGACTATGCCGCAATTGTTAAGCCCTTACCTAAATATCCTCGTGGTGATAACGGGAACATTGGAACAAATCACTCTAAAACTGTTAAAGCAGAGATTGACAAAGAAGCTCTATTCGCGTTTGAACGAATAAAGCAAATATTGCCGTCTGGAGACGTTCTTCTTTCTTATCCTGACTTTAGTAAGCCGTGCGAACTGTCAACAGATGCCTCATCAATTGAAATTTTTTTAGAAAAAACGCACTTCGATTCGGTCATTCTTGGGACTCTCCTGATATTATCGTCGGTTTATTCGAGACTATGCCGCAATTGTTAAGCCCTTAACTAAATATCCTCGTGGTGATAACGGGAACATTGGAACAAATCACTCTAAAACTGTTAAAGCAGAGATTGACAAAGAAGCTCTATTCGCGTTTGAACGAATAAAGCAAATATTGCCGTCTGGAGACGTTCTTCTTTCTTATCCTGACTTTAGTAAGCCGTGCGAACTGTCAACAGATGCCTCATCAATTGCTTTGGATGCAGTATTGTTCCATAACAGACATCCCTAAAAGCGCTTCGTCATTATCTTTATGGAATTAGGGACATCTATATATTTACAGCGCATTTATTGAAGAATTTGCTCCTAAATGTTTCTATAAGCCAGGAAAAAAAATATAGTGGCGCAGCTCTCTCTAGTCAATATGTACACAACTTAACAGAGTTGCAAACAAGCAATACGGTACATAGCGAAATTTCTTTGACAAGTGTCATTAAGACTACACAGTATCCGATAAACCAATTTAAGAATCAATTCATACTAACGAAGTCAAAATATTTCAGCAAACAAACAAAAGTTATGTTTCAAAAACATTTACGTCATACAACTTAGTTAAGTTTTTAAAAGATATTGTAAATCCATGCGTAACAACGCCATTTGTTGTGACTTACCAACATTAGCGCACATACAAAACACTTTGTTGTTAGAGTTTCCCGGCACTAAATTTGTACACACCGAAAAGAAAGTAATTGATCTAACAAATAAAAACAACCAGTTAGAGGTTGCAATAACAGAAGACAATAGCGTTCATAGATCCCTACAGGAAAATGTTCACCAAATTATATATCCTGAAATTAGAAAGGTTTTAAAATCAATCGTAACCAACTGCAAAATTTGTCTAGAAAACAAATTTCAAAGAAAGCCTAAGGCAGAGATTGGCCATACACCTATCCCCAAATATTCTGGCGAAATACTCCATATCGATATTTTTATATCGATAAAATATATAAAGGACCCTTCCTGACTTGCATAGATACATTTTCGAAATTTGCAATAGTAAAACCTATAGTTTCTAGGTCATCTGTGGATATTAAAAATACTAGGCCGCTACAGAAGTACAAAACTAACAGTTTCGAATAACCAAAAAGCTTTCCACTATAATGTGATTGAAAGTTTACTTTGAGACAATTTTTCAGTAGAGTAATTTTTTGTTCCTAAACTCTACAGCCACAGTAATGACAAATCGAAAGATTCCATTCAACACTTTTAAAGATAGCCAGGCGCATAAGGGCGCAACAGGAAATAGGGGAAGCTACTGATCTAATTTTATTATATCATAGATATAATGGTAGTATCCATTCCATAATAAATGCAAGACCAATTGATATGATTCATAATTGCCCTTCTCAGGATCAGGGATGTTAACCCGTCAATACTTTGTCATAAACTGTCCACCCAATTTAACATCTGTGGTCCCACTAATAACCGAAAGAAAATGCTCTCATGGTCAATCCTGACAAAACCAAAGTAAAAACACCATAACTTCCTTTCAAACTTTCCTTCCATAGAATTGAACTCTATTGCCGTCGAATATGTAAACTTTGTTAAAAAGCTCGGTATTATGTGTAATAGTGAACTAACATGGACTGCCCATGTAGATAGTGTAGTGTGAAAGGTATATGCGTCTCTTAGGGGTTTGTCAATAAGCATATTTATACTCCCTACCAACGTCAAACTAAAAGTCGCCAAAGCAGTCACAGTTCCTCTCTTAACCTACGGCTGTGAATTGTTTGCAGACGGTGATAAAAAAAGACACTGCACTGTATGTCTTTAACCTGCGAAGATTTGACATGTCTCGGAGCAACGTCGCATTCTCCTCGGATGTGAATTGGAACCATTTCAAAATGCATTCTCCTTTTTAAAATCATACACTGGAAACAACCTAACTACCTTTATGATGAAATAACTTTCGGTCGCTCCAGTAGTAATATTACTTTGAAACCTTCTGTTCATACATTTTTAACATCACGCAGGCATTTTCATTCATGCTGCACATCTTTGGAATCATCCACCTCCACAGGTACGGTCTAAGACCGAGTCCAGACAGACAACTCACCTTCCCAATATGAACTGAAATAATTCCCAAAACTTAATTATTTATTTGGTTTGCATGTGAATTCAATTTTAATGTAAAAGAACAATGCCCTCACATTTGTAATTTATCAAATTTTCATACTATTTACTTATAAGACCGGCGACCTATGGAGGGTCCGAAACTGAGCAATTGCTGCCTTCCATCGTTGACTGTCCTAGGCACGCTGCTTCCAGTCATCAAGACAAAGCTGTCTTGCATCCGCGATTACTTAGTCCTTAAACTGGAGATTCGGTCTTCTTCTTCTACTTCTCTCTACCAGTAGGCTCGCATTCAAAGAAGCATTGTTGTCCATGCGATCGATGTTGCCGAGCCTACAGTGGACGATTTTTTTCCTTCCGGACTACATCCACATCCTGGTACAGCTCGTAGAGTTCGCGGTCATGTCTTCTCCCTCATTCGCCTTCCTCGCAGACGGGACCATATATCCGACGTAGAACTTTTCTTTCGAAGGTACCAAGAATCAGCTTTGCAGTTTTGCCTAGCGTCCAGCTTTCGGCTCCATAGGACAGGACTGGCAAAATAAGAGTTTTGTAGAGCATGATTTTGGTCCTTCGAGTCAGGAGTTTTGAGTCGAGTTGTTTTGACAAACCTAAGTAGCACTGGTTGCCAAGGGTGATTCTACGACGGATCTCCACTGTGATGTCGTTTGTGGAGTTCACGTTTGCCCAGAGGTAGACAAACTCCTTTACTACATCGAAATTGTAGCTGTCGATCGTGAAATTATGTCCAAGGTGGTGTGTGACGGAACGGTTTTTGGTCGACAGCATACATTTCGTTTTGTCCTCATTGACCTTGAGACCAGTTCGTTTGGCCTGTTCTTCAATCACCGTAAAAGCCTCCACTACGGCACGTTGAGAACGCGCGACGATGTCGATGTCATCTGCTTACCCCAACAGTTTTACCGACTTGTGGAAGATAGTGCCTTCCGTGTTTACAGCTGCCCTCCGCACTATCTTCTCCAGCAACAGATTGACGAAATCACACGACAGCGCATCTCCTTGCTGAAATCCAGTGTTTCAAACGGTTCTGAAATCATTGAGCCGAACTGCACGGTGCATCGAGTATGTGTTAGCGTGGTGCGACACAACCGGATCAGTTTTCCCGGGATCCCGAATTCGATGAAAAGGTGGTGCGTATCGATTTGAAACTCACAGAACTTCTTCAGGATTTGTATTAGTGTGAAGATTTTGTCTATAGTCGATTTGCCGGCCACACTGGTACGTGCCTATTAGTGCGGTGTACAACGGCTTTAGACGTGCACACAGTACGGTGGACATGATTTTGTAGGCGACGTTGAGCAGGGATGTACCTCTATAGTTGTTGCAAGAGGTAAGATCGCCTGTTTTGTGTTTGGGACATATGGAGCTGATATTCCAGTCGCCGGGCATGCTTTCGTCTTCCCAAATTCTACAGATGATCTGGTGCATGCTCCCCAGCAGAACATCACCACCGGCCTTGAAGAGCTCCGATGGTAGGCCATCTGAGCCTGGGGCTTTGTTGTTCCTCAGCCTTTAAATGGCTGTTCCGACTTCTTCAAAGCTAGGTGGGGGACTACTTCATCGACTGGAGTTGGGATTTCTTGATTCCCAATCACTCTCTCCTGGTCAGGCCCATTAAGTAGTTGTTGGAAGTGCTGCTTAAACACATCCACTATTCCCTGCGGGTCAGTAACAAGGCTACCCTCACGATTTCGAAGAGCCTGGGTGCCTTTCCTGAAGCCTGAAGCCAAGGCTTTTGGCTTTTTTATAAAAGGCCCGTATCTTTTGTCTATCCCTAGACTCCTCGATGTCCTTGAGCTGGGAGGTTGCGGGAAACCTTTTTTTCAGGCGTAAAAGCTTCTTCTCCTCCCGTCTTCTAGCCCGATACTCCTCTTGGGCTGCTCTAGTTTTCCGTCGCATAAAAGTGATCTGCGTTAATGCCCCATTTTTTTTCACTTCTGTTCTTCTTTCTCCTCAGTATACCTTTTGCACTTCTCTGGCCGTCAACAACCAGAATCATCGATTGCAGCAATATTTGAAAATGTACGTACATACATCGTGCACAGTACGAATCTTACCGAGTACGAACTAATGGCTCAGCAGAGTACAGACAGAGATACTCACTGAAATACCCGATGCGATTATATCTCACCGGTATGCTTTGCAGAGAAAAACTTCGAACCCCTGATTCTGGAAAGAGACCTGTGGTATGGCGGCAATATACCATTCCAAGCAGAAATAATGGATATCAACGATCTGTCCTGGCTGAGGTGGAACGTGATATGCACTCGCGATATTTGCATCTTTACGGATAGCCAGGCGGCAATTAAATCCCTGACATCACTCTCGATAAACTCTAAAATAGTCACACATTGTCACGTATCTCTGGACGAGATATCTGAACAGTTTCGTATTCGCCTGTGTTGGCTACCAGGCCATACAGATATTAAGGGAAACTGTGAAGCTGCTAAACTCGCAAAAATCGCCACCACACTGCCAGATGATGGAACCTTTTGTGACATAGGTAACCCCCTAACTAGCTTTAAATTAGAACTCAACAATCAGAGTAAACTAAAAGTTAATGCCAGATGGAATACCGGCAACACTTGCCAAATTACCAAACAAATCTGGCCGAAACTCGACTCTAAAAAAATCGGACAGCCTGATCTCCCTAAAAAGATCCAACATCAACACTTGCAGTGGGGATAATCACCACAGTGGGGATAATCACTGCCTATTCGGTCTACACGTGAAAAGACTAGGACTATTCTCTAACGACTTCTGCAGAAGCTGTCCAGACGAAGAAATGTGCAAAACCTTCTCTGCAACTGCCCTGCTCTCGCCTTTAACTAGGAAAGCCATACTGGGCTTCTACTTCTTTGACAACCTGAATGACCTTAACGAAACACCAATTAAATCGTTACTGGACTTCACTGACAAGTCTGGCTGGCTACCATAATCATGCCCCAACCCTCTTGTAAACCCACGTAGCAGTACAATGGGCCTCTTTTTGACCTAAGTGACACCTTGACTCAGAAGAAATATCATAGGTACTATTTCGTGTTCTACCAGTAGTACTAAGTCATGGTGCTCTAATGTGGAAACGTATGCGTTCTTCAACGATGGATCTTCCGTTACCTTTCTGAATGGTGCTCTAATGTGGAAACGTATGCGTTCTTCAACGATGGATCTTCCGTTACCTTTCTGGATGAAGTTATGGCCAAGCAACTTAATCTCCCGGAGATCCAAATTCGCTGTGTCTTAAATGGACAGGTGACACAAGAAGATTCGAATAAGGATCTAGATGAGGCAAACTGAAGATCGACGACATGGATAACCGAAAGAAGAAGTTCACCCTTTCCAACATTCCAACCGTACGTAACTATGTCTTCCTGCGCAAAATATAAACGCTGATTATCTTCAGAAGAAGTTTCAACATCTAAAGGACCTCCCAAACGATAGTATTCAGACGCGTCTCGCATTCTCATCGTTTTGGACAACTGTAAATTGAAATCCAGAGAAGGGAAGAAGGACGAACCTTTAGTCGCAAAAACGCAACTCGGCTGGTCAATCTATGAACCCTACAGGAAAGAGTCTTCACCAGCACAGTACCTTCTACATCTGTGAATGCCAGATAGAATCTCATCAAAGTGTTCATCAGCTGGTCAAGAGCTATTATGAGGTCGAGAACACGTGAAGTGGTTGTGGGATAGGTACCTAACTAAGAGACGCTTATCGTAGAAAAAACTAGCACGAGATCCAGAACGAAGGAATGAAAAGAAGAAGCGAATACTGGAATATTGGGAAAGGGGTCTGCTGTTCGAAATGGAGTCAAAACAAACACATTCACGAGTACACCCGGGGAAGTTTCTCATCGCTTGGGATGCCGCAGCAAAGAAATGGATCTGTGGAGATATGAGAGAGATGTTCCAGCACGTCAGCATAAAGGAGGAGAATCAACATTCCAAAAGATTCCTGTGGCGGATAGACCAGAATATGTCTGAGCCTGAAACATACATACATACAACATAAGCTGTTGGCCAAAAGAAAGAGTATTGGAGACCAGCGTCACCCAAGACGGACAAGTACATAGTGCAACGGAATCTATCAGCGTCCAGTGGTGGAACTCGCAATACGGGAGATCAGAGACGCTAATGAAAGGAATAGTAAGCCTAACGAGACATACTATAGCGACTCTGACAATGCTACCAATATTTACTTTTTGACGATGGTGGCAATACCCTGTCAGCACTAATGACTTTTTTCAGTTTAAATTCATACATATGTACATTTGTTCATGCCTTCATTGTAAATTCCCTTTAAACTCCTCATGTTAATACACTAATTACTTTTGTCCACTACAAATTTGTACTTAAAATTGGTATTTAAAATTGTTTTCCGTTAATAAAAATGACCTATAAAAGTGTGTAATTGTATCCTCTCTCCGCTCCGCAAACGATTTTACTGCGGCACAGTTACGTGAGTGGTTGCAAAGGTTTGGTTTGTCCACAGCAGGCACAAAGAACAGTTTGATCGTCTGTATTAATGGTATGGCCGTAGAAGAACGCGATTATCCACAATAGCCTGAACGTCGCGGAACAAGAAGCAGCAGAAATAATACAAATTTCTGGTATCGGTGAAAACGATCGTGCACACAATGGACTCGATTTTTATAGGCGAGAATTAGAACTGCCCAAACGAAAGTAAAAACTACTTATGAGAGAAAATTTAAAAATTTAAAAAAAGTCCTTGTCTCATGGTGCGGCTGATAACATAACGTCAATAACAACGCCCGCCAGCTCCGTCGAAATAGCGAGCTCAAGTTATTTTTAGTATCATAAAAGATTTAGTCCCCGTGTATGACGGAAGTCCTAGTTTTGACGTGTGGGTAGGCCAACTGTTAATATTATGCGTTTGTGATAAGCAACACACGCAACATCACCCTAAATTAAAATGTCTCTCTCTATGTACTCATCTAAAATGTCTCCCGCTCTAACACGTTATTGCTATGTTATACAATTTATGTTATCTAGTTCTTTCTTACATTCACATTAAATTACTCATCCTCATCCTCATTATGAATTACTCATGTTCAGAAACTTCCACTTACTTTTGTAAGTGGAATCTAAGTCTAGTGTTGAATTTTCTAATGATGTATCATTCTCATTGCTGTTGACCACCTTCGAGGAAGGACATGCTATCGTATTGGAGATCGCTGACAGGGTCCAAATGAAACGGAGCCTAAATGGAAAGACGCCCTTTTCTACAAAAAAGTCTTTGAAGAAGCCCTGGTAAGTATGATTGTGGACAACCATGCATGCAAAAAGACACTAGCACAACAAATGGAACAGTCGGTCACTACATCATGCGACGCAGCGATGCCTAGGAGGATACCCAGCAAAAGGGGTTTCCCTTGTTACTGGTGGAACTATTGTATCCACATACTAAGAGCGATCTGTCTCACAGCACGAAGGAAATTCTAACGGTCCAGAAATAGGCCGGATTTCCAGGAGCGGCTTCTTCAATTCAAGCTAGAGAGACGTGAGTTGCAAAAAGTCATCAAAGAAAGAAAAACAAGGTGTTTCAAAAAACTATGCAGTAAATCCGACATAGACCATTGGAGTAAAGCACACACAAAAATTACAAAAAAATTAAAAGGCAATGGATGCCCATCGATAACCAACCCCGAAATGATTAACCATAAATTCGAACACCTCTTCCCACGGGATGGCTGTTCACTAGCATCGGCACGTTGAGGATCAGCACTGTGGAGATTTCTTAGCGGGTAAGAGAGAGTCCTGTCTCTAACCCCAATACTCTGATAACGAGTCAGAAGATCCTGTGGGCCATAAAAAGATTCAGTCTATACAAATCACCTGGACTAGATAGTGTAATACCAGCAGAACTTTCAATCACATATAGTCGAAGTGATGCAAGTCTCGGGGAGTGCATCAAAATATCTTGTTTCATCGTCTCAGAACTAACATCGTTAGTGCCGCAATTGTCGATTCATCACTCCATTCACTTTCACCCCGCCTTTTATTCACTCGTTCATATTGATGTGCTAATTGGAGCCGATAAGGTTTTCAGCGAGTTGAATGGTAGACCTGATCTTATTTCCACCGTTTTTGGCATAGTAGTTTGTGGTAAATTGGAGGACCCTTGCTTTGATCGATCTGCCAAATCCTTATGCACGCACTTGGAAGCAACAAACTCTTTCGACTTGAAGCAGTTTTGACACCCTGAGAAAATTCACCAACTAGCCTGCCAGTCAGGTCGACAATCAACTAGCAGAAGACATATTTCTTCAAACACATTGTCGTTTACCCAACGGTAGATATTAGATATGTTGTAGAATTACCATTCAAGAATAATGAGAAGGTAGATTTCAATGGTAGTTTTAGCGTTGCCCTCAAACGGTTTCTGCCCATTGAACGCAAAATTGGAGCCGATTCGCAATTAAGGCAGCAGTATGCCGCGTTTATGAAGGAATATTTACGTCTAGGCCACATGAAAGAGGTTCCAGAAAATGAATTTAACCTGTCGTCAACCGATTGTTATTATATACCGCATCATTCCTATTTAAAAACCCAAGCAGCGACTAAGCACGACTAAGGTTTGAGTCGCTTTTGACGCGTCCGCTAGGTCAGACATGAACATTTCTCTCAATAATTCGCTTTTGATAGACCATTCATATCAACGTGATCACTTCTTAATATTCGGCGGCATATATACACGATTTCTGGTGACATTGAGCAGATGTTCCGATAAATCAAGGTATCACCGACGCATACAAATTTCAGCGTATACTTTGGAGTGACTAGTCTCTTAAACACTATCGCTTATTAACCGTAACTTGTGGAACAGCCTGCGCGCCCTTCTTAGCAGTACGCACATTGTACCAGTTGGCACAAGATTCTCTTGAGACATATCCCCGCGCCTCAAATGTCGCACTCAACGATTTCTATATGGATGACGTAATGACCGGTGCAGACTCGGTCGAAGAAGTATTTTCTCTGCGCTCAGAGCTTGTTAGTCTTCTTCAAGAGGGTGGATTTAATATGGTCAACTTACGTCATGGTTTATCTGTAACAAAACGTCATATTCTACCGGAATCATCAAGGATATTTCATTTAATTGGATTTCTCACAGCAGTCATAATCTCCATAAAAATTCTATTCCAGGGGCTTTGGTGTAAGAATTATAAGTTCGACGAGCCTATATCATCAGATCTCTCCAATCAGTGGCACTATCTTTGAGACTGTGGACATACCGGGTGTTCTTTAGAAGTCTAAGACTGACATTGAGCTCATTGGTTTCTGTGGCACGTCACTTGACGCATATGCAGCGGTAGTTAGAGCTTAGAGCCGGAGTTTAGAGTCTCAAGGAAACGTTTTTACCACCATCGTCGCCGCCAAGAGCAGAGTGGCACCTATCAAAGTCGTTTGTCTACCACGCCTCGAACTCTGCGGAGCGCTACTAGTAGTCGTCTAGTGAGAAAACTTAAGAATTTTTGCAAATGAAACACATGCAAGTTACTGCGTTCACTGACTCAGCTATCGTACTGCACTGGCTATCAGCTTTACCAGTCAGTTTTCATTCCAAATCGTACGTCTGAAATATTAACTGCACTACCTCGAAAATCCTGGCATCACGTCCGGTCGCAACACAATTATGCGGACTGCGCTTCCCGCAGTATCACACCTACTCATTTGATAAAAAATGAGCTATGGTGGTTTGGACCATCTTGGATAAGGGAAGGTGTAGTAGTATATGACTAAACTTAAAGATCAAGATATCTACAAAACCATCGTAACTAACTGCTCTCATTACATAAAATGTATACAGACTTTTACATACGTAAATCGGTTCATATCAAACTCGCGTATTCCAAGTACCAAACTGACACTTGTAAAATATTACCAGGGGATTGACTTAAGTGTAGAAATTGAAGAAATTAAAGGCGGTAAAATGCTAAGGAAGGGAAACACTTTGACGTCTCTCTCTCTCCGTTTTTAGACAAACAGAAGGTGATACGCGTTTGTGGTCGAATTCGAGAATCCGAGGCAAATTATTCGACAATACACTCGGTTCGCGAAATTCGTAGTCGAATATATTCACAGAAAACATTTGCAAGCTTCGGTTTCACTAAAGTTTGCTTTACTTCGGCAGGAATGGAGGAACACGTTCGTTTCGCGAGACCCATTAGTATTGTCGAGGTGGATTACGCAGGCCCGATAACACTACGATTGGCCCGAGGACGAAATCCCAAATTTGTTAAGGGTTACATCGCGTTATTTGTATGCTTTTCAATGAAGGCAATTCACGCTGAATTAGTCGGTGACCTTTCGACCACCACTTTCCTTGTTGCTCTGGATCGGCTTACAGCTCGTCGGGCTAAACCAAGGGAAATGAAAAATGGAGCGACAACGAAACAAATTTTCATGAAACAACACAGTAAAGCAGTCGTCGATTACCTATCAAAGGATGAAATTTCTTTGCGTTTTATTCCACCAACGGCGCCAAACTTTAGTGGCTTATAGGAGGCGGGAGTTAAGTCCGTGAAATTCCACCTCAAACGAGTGCTCAAAGACCACCGCCCAACGTACGAGGAGATGTATAACATGCTTACACAGGTGGAAGCCGTACTTAACTTCCGGCATATGTGGCCTATTTCAGATATGGACCCAATGGCTTTAAGTCCAGCCCACTTTTTCATTGGTGAATCTCTATTTTCTGTACATCGTCCCGAATTTTGTGCTTCCTCTCATAACCCGTATATAAATTGGTCTCTTCTACATGCACTTAAGCAAGGTCTTTGAAAGCGTTGGCACACCGAATATTTAACATCCTTGCAACAACGAGCTAAGTGACGCAACGACCAATCATCGCTCATGGTCAACGATGTTGTTTTGGTAAAGGATTCGAATCTACCGCCCACCAAGTGGATACTTGTACGAGCCAAATTACTTCATCCGGGAAAGGACCATCATCATCATCATAATCTTCTGACCAGCATGATCCACTAAAGGGGTCGCGGGGGACCACGCAGGAGAGATCTCCAGGCAACTCGATCCTCCGCCATCGACTCTAACTCATCAGGAGCTATGCCCAAGCGTAACCCGGCGAGTTTTTGGGCTTGGCCCAACCACCTCGTCCTGGTCTGCCAAGCGGTCGCCTACCTGATGGAATCGCATTCAACGCCCGCCTCGGAAGTCGTGATGACATTCGTGCCACGTGACCAAACCACCGAAGCATAGCCCTTTCCGTTCGAAGAAGCAGCTGCTCAATGTTGAGTTCCTCGCGCACTGCCATGTTTCTCACCCTATCCCGGCGAGTAATTCCCACAACAGCACGAAGAAATCTCATCTCAGCAGCTTGCACTCGCGATCTTATGCTTTCGGTCATTACCCAAATTTCATGACCTGCGTGAATTTTAACAACTACTGATTTGAAAACCGCTAACTTGGCTTTGACACCTTTTTGATTACACAACTACCAAGCTGTGTCAAAACTGACCCAGCTTGACCAATCCTACAGGAAAGCTCAGCATTACTCCTTCCATCACTCGTGAAAAAGACCCCGAGATACTTAAACTTCTCCACCTGCTTCAATGGGACTCCACTAACATGCAGAGTGCATTGAACAGGCGTTCTGTAAATGACCATAACCTCTGATTTGTCCACGCTAACCCTCATTCCAGCATCAGCACATACGGCCGCAAACCTATCGAGTGCGCGTTGGAGTTCCGTCTGGGAGGATGTGAGGATAACCAAGTCATCTCCAAAAAGAAGATGACTAACCCTCAACTCTCCCAATGTGAAACCTCGGCTGCGCTGCAACATCCAGTCCATATATACAATGAAAAGGAGAGGTGACAAGACACACCCTTGGCGAAATCCAACGCCCACGGTGGAAGGTGTTGATGTAGCACCGTTTACCCGAACACAGCTGCTACAGTTTGTGTATAGAGACTGAATGGCCCTCACAGGAGGACCATCAATCCCATACTCCTGCAGGACACTTCAGAGTTTACCTCGAGGGACTAGGTCATATGCCTTTTCCAAATCTACAAAACAACTGTAGAGGAGTTTGGCATACTCCCAAGCCTTCTCAAGTACCATTCTTAGAGTGAAAAGTTGGTCGGTTGTACTTCTGCCGGGACGAAAGCCGCACTGTTCATTCCCCATCCCGGGTTCAACCATAGCTCTAGAACGCGCTTGCAACATCTTAGCATAGACTTTCCCGGGGATACTTAAAACAGATATGCCCCTGTTGTTGGAGCAATATCTTTTGTCCCCCTTCTTGAAAAGTGGAACAATGACCCCAGTTTGCCAATCGCCAGGTGTCTCACCGCGTTCCTAGGCCACTTTAATGACACGAGAGAGCCATAAAACTCCCTCTTTAGCCATTGCCTTAAGCATTTCTGGCCGGATTTCATCCACACCGGCGGATTTGCCAATTTTTAGCGATTCAATCGCCAAAATGACTTCCTCCACCGTTGGACTTTTCTCCGCCCCACTCAAGACTACGGGTCTGTGCCCTGTTCGGGATTGAGCAGCTCCGAAAAGTGCTCGCTTCATCTGCCCAAGATGTCCGCCTCATTGGAAAGCAACACCCTATCTTTGGATTTGACTCCTTCGATGATGTTGAATTTCTTTCTTCTAAGTCGGCGAATGGTTTGCCAGAACACCTTTTTCGCAGATCTATGGTCGCTTTCCAGCTTCTCGCCGAACTTCTTCCAAGACTGCTCTTTAGCTGCTCGCACAGCTAATTTGCAAGTTCTTCGCGCCTCAGTGTACTGGTCACAAGAAGCAGAGTCCTCCAAGAGAATCCAGTCTCTGTAGGTTTTCTTTTTCTCTCTGGTGGCTTCTTGAACTCCGGGTGTTTTAAACCACGCAGTTCTTTTCTTACCACCTTCTACATGCAATGGAACAGTTGGAAGTCGCTCAAACCTTTCAGATATGTGCCGTGCAAAATTTAGCTGCAACTCACTGTTCTGTAGTTTCTCCCACCGTATGCGTGTAACCACTCTTGTCCCTCTCATCACACAAACGTCACAAACCATCCGTTTCACACACGATGGTACCACAAAGAGATCTATCAAAGATTTCTGTTGAAGACTCTGACGGTACCACGTGTATTTATAGATGCTTTTGTGTAAAGAAGGTGTTCATTATGGAGATGCCATTTGTACAGCAAAAGTCCTACAATTTATCTCCGTTCGCGTGGTTATGAGGATCACCGTTCCTCCCAATCACACTCCCCCAGGTCGTTACGTCCACACCCACATGAGCAATCCATCTCCGCCATCCTATCAAGGGCAGCAGCAACTTAATCCAGGAAAGCCGCGTACTCTGACTCTAAATTCGGTGCATACACCTGCACCAGAGCCAAAGTTGACCTTTCAAGCTTGAGCTGTAAGATCGCGACTCTCACTCCTAATGGTATCCACTCCAATACCCTGCCTGCCAGCCTGGGACTTCTGAGTATCCCCACTCCCGCCTGTGCAGACATTTGAGGTGCAAAAACTAGCACAACAAAAGAAACAGTCGGTCACTACAGCATGCGAATCAGCGATGTCTAGGAGGATACCCAGCAAAAGGGGTTCCACCGTACTGGTGGAACGAGGGTATCCACATACTAAGAGCGATCTGTCTCAGAGCACGAAAGAAATTCTAACGATCCAGAAATATGCCGGATTTGGGGAGCGGCTAGAGAGACGTGAGTTGGAAAAAGTCATCAAAGAAAGCAAAACAAGGTGTTTCAAAAAACTATGCAGTGAAACCGACATAGACCACTGGAGTAAAGCACACAAAAAAATTAAAAGGCAATAGATAATAGATAATAACCATAAATTCGAACACCTCTTCCCACGGGATGGCTGTTCACTAGCATCGGCACGTTGAGGATCAGCACGGTGGAGATTCCTTACCGGGTAAGAGAGACTCCTGTTTCTAACCCCAATACTCTGATAACGAGTCAGATGATCATGTGGGTCATAAAAAGATTCAGTCCATACAAGTCACCTGGACTAGATGGTGTAATACCAGCAGAACTTCACAACACCTCCGCTACAATCATCCCCTGGTTGGAAATCATCTTCTAGGAATATATGTACAATGGTTGCATTCCTGGATATTGAAATAGCTTTTAACAAAAACAAATATCCGCATACAATTGTACAGGCACTGGAAGAACTAGAAGTAGAAGGGGGACTGGTAGCACTAATAAACCAACTACTCACAAGTAGAGTAATTAATGCTACTCTAGGAAAACGCCTCCGAAAAAAGTTCAACCAGGAGAGGTACACCTCAATTAGGAGTACTCTCCCCTCTTCTCTGAAATATGGCAGTAAATAGACTGCTACTACTACTGGACAAGGCGGGTTTCAAAACTATTACCTATGCTGACAATGTTGCCATAACCTTCTCAGGAAAATCTCCCCAAATTTTGAGAGATCTTATGGAACACGGT
This sequence comes from Eristalis pertinax, assembly GCA_907269125.1. Lineage (NCBI taxonomy): Eukaryota > Metazoa > Arthropoda > Insecta > Diptera > Syrphidae > Eristalis > Eristalis pertinax. The sequence continues at coordinate 88,844,836 of OU026145.1, forward strand.
CTCAATCTACTCAACAACTGGGCAACTGATAATGGTCTGGGTGATAACGCTCAAAAGACCGAAATCGTCATTTTCACTAGGAAATATAAAATTCCCACTATCGAGCCCCACATTCCAATTGGCACCAGAATAAAGAGCAAGGAAGGCCATCACGGCCCTATATATGAGCAAGAAAGCCATTGGTCATAACTGGGTTCTCCAACTTTACATGACACAGTGGCTATACACATCTGTCATAAGACCCATCCTCTTATAAGGCGTATTAGTACGGTGCCCCATATTTAACGACGGTACCCACCTCAACAAACTAAGAAATTTACAGAGACAAGAATGCATCGTCTTCCAAGCGGAAGTAATGGCGATTAGCGATAACCTGTCCTGGCTAAGATGGAACGTGATATCTGCCAGCGATATCTGTATTTTCACTGAAAGCTAAGCAGCAATTAATTCCCTAACATCGTTCCATATAGACTCTAAATTAGTAATCGACTGCAGCGCAAATAACGTTTTCAGTCATTTAAAGACTAAGTACTTTTAACAAAAATGTCTTTATTACTCAAATGTGGTCTTAAGACTGAATTTACGATTTTGCTTAACCTAACATTTCGACATAAATGTGCTGATCACTTCAGTCATCTTTTTCAATTTCCGTTCGAACGTCGGCGAACAATTCAACATTCGCCTGTGCTTGGTGCCAGGCCATATACATACCGGGAAACTGCAAACTGATGAACTCGCAAAACGAGTCACTAGACTGCCAGTTGTTAGCATCTCTTGCAACATACGTACCCCTATTACTACCTTCAAGCTACAGCTCAATAATCTCTACGCAAAGAAAGTAAACGTCAAAACAAATCTGGCCCAATCTTGATCCTAAAAGATCAAGTGATCTTAATCCTAAAGAGATCCAAAATTAGCACTGCAGTGGGTATAATTAACGGACACTGCCTCCTAGGCCTTCACGCAAAAGGACTAGGTCTATTTTCCGACGACTTCTGCAGAAGCCTAGACGAAGAGGAGGAGGAAAACATTCATCACCTAATTTTTAACTGTCATGTTCTTGCTTCAATCAGGAAAGCCACCATAGGCACCTACTTCTTCGACAGCCTAAACAACCTCAGCAAAACACCATATTGCTGATAGTACCAAATGGCTGTCATAAACCCACTTTAACTTTCTTCCTCTCTATCTTAACACCCACGTGGCGGTACAATGTGCCTTTCCTGGCCTAAGTGCATTAATACCACTTCCTACCTACCTACCTAAAAACATAAAGCTATCTCGAATGTAAAATATAACAAAACTCCCGGGCTGGATACTAGAACGGATTATCTACAATAGGACAAACTTCGGACCGTCAGCAGGCCAAGCTCATAAAGATAGAAGAACGGGCAGCTTCAATAGCAATGTGAGAAGCCACATGGCACGTCGCCACAACTGGAATATGGATGCTCAGTCTGAGATTGTAACTACCACATGTCACAGATTCTGTCCGGGCACGGCTATCGAAAGTATCTACACAAGTGTGGATATGATAGTTCGCCGCTGTGACCACAATGTCCAAGTGTGGGAGAGGACGCAGAGCACGCAGTTTAGCAGACAAGTTAGGCAGACGGTAAATCAACCAATTCTCGAAAACCTGATTGCTTTCATGAAAAGATCAGATAATAGTTGGAATGAACTTTGCTCGCACATAGTTAAAGTTAATTTATTATTGCGGCAGGCCGAAGCAGAAAGAAAAACTCAAGAGGCGACATTCCGGAATATAGTGTAAATCGCTAACCAGCCCCGCGAAGTAATATCTAACGGCAGTTCGGTGGGGAGAGTGGTAGAAGAGTGCAGGGTGCGGGTTGGTACATAGGCTTATCCCCAGGATCGATTACTTGGGCTTGCGAATCGTGCATGCTGATGCATTAAAGCACTGTTGCACTGTGATGTAAGCTCTGTTGGTTTTGGAGCAATTCTAATACTGAATACTGGTTTCCCAAGATGAGGGAGAAAGTAGTTAAGCACATTCAAAATTGTTGAAGTATATCGATTATCGTGTAGGTCGTAGGCAATATTCGCCCTGGTTTAACGGAAATGCAGGAGATCAGGATGATCTCTAATGTCAGGAAGGCCGAATTGGAGAAGTTACTTTCAGCGTTCCTTGAAAAAGCTCTTTGGCTTTTATTGGTATGGCATGCACTATTGGATTGTTGGATGAAGAAAAAAAACGACAACATAGTTGAATCTTTATAATTTTATTAACACAATAAACTTAAGGATCGATTATTTTACAAGACGAAAACTTTATGAGGACCGTTAACTTATTGAAGAATTTCAAAAGAGACTTCGAAAAGAAACAAACTTTCCAGCAGTCGCCATCTTTAGTGGGAAAAGTCACATTGGTTGAAATGTCAAAAGAAACTAATGTGCTCTCTTGCTGTGAACCTGGTGATAGCTGCACGTGCTGCTATGAATTCGATATAGCATTTTCGTCATTAATTATTATTAAATAAATTGAGGTTCGTTAATTAAAGATTTAACATTCGGCGACGAGGTGTTCAACGAAAACACGTTAATATTAAATGAAGGTTTTTGATCATAGTTTTCCTTCAAATAAGTTAAACAACCACCATTTCGTCAATTCGATCCCGAAAAGGAAAATTGGGAAAACTATTTGTTTCAGCTCAAACAACATTTTGCTGCTAATTCCCTTGTTGATGACGACTTAAGAAAAGCAGATTTGTTAGCTGAATGTGGTAAACGATGAATGCAGTAAACGATCTACTCACGAAATTATTTCAAACAGGAGACGTATGTATCCGCACATTTAAAGAGCTTACGGAGAGGTTAAGTCGTAATTTTTCTTCCAAATTGCATGTGCTGGCGTCCCGGTATAAATTTCTCCGCACAAAAATCAGTCGAACGCAGAGTGGATAGCTGAGCTGAAAGGATTAGCAAGGAATTGTGCTTTAACATGCGTTAAAGACGGCTGCAACCAGTCCTAATATACATAATTATTAGAGACATGCTGGTTTTCCACACTCCCCATGATGCAGTTCGTAGTGCAGCTACACGAAGCGAAAAAACCCATTTCTTGAGGATATCGAGGACATCTCTACGGGATATGAGTCCACCCAGCTAGCAACCAGCATTTTCAAAGATATCGAAAAGTCATCTGAAGGGGCTAAGGTAAACGTAGTACATCACAAAAGGAATGTAAAAAAATTCGTGGATCGCTCAAGGGCAAAATCGTGTCAAGGGTGTGGAATACATCACAATCGCAGTCAGTGCCGCCACTTGGAGTTAGTGTGTGACGTGTGCGGAAAAAGGGGGCACATCAAGGCAGTGTGCTCCTTGGGCGTCAAGCTGATGGTGGAGTCGCTTCTCATCAAGCGAATCGAAGACGACGTCGGACCAGATCTCAAGGCAGAAGTTGTGGGCGACACAATTGTGTGGAGACACATGCCAATCAAGTGAAGGAGAAATTCGCGGTGGAATTCGGAAGGAAAATTCCGTTTCAAATTCCCGATGAATTTTCTTCAACTTGTGAACCATGTGAACCGGAGAGTATGGGGCGCTAATCGCTAATTGGATTGGATGGCTGGAGAAAATTGGGAGAACCACGGGTTGTACAGACTTCTCAGGTTCTTAGAGCATATGGGAGGAGCACCTATTCCGTTGAAAGGGTCAATTAATCTGAACGTACGTTGGCGAGATGAAGGGCGTCAGCTGCAAGCGCTGGTGGTAGCAACCCATTGTCTTCAAATATATATAGACATTTGCATTGAGTTTTTCAGTTGGGCATAATGAAAAGGCTTTACAAGTGGTGGAAAGTTCTCGACGGCCACTCGCACCAAAAGCAAAGGCTGTTTGTGAAAAGTATCGATCAGTATTTAGTCCTGGCCTCGGCTGTAGCACAGGTTTTGTCGCGCATCTTACTCTGAAGTCGGAATGCCGACCGCGATATTTTAAACACCGCCCTGTTCCATTTTCGCAAAAAGAAGATGTGAGGAAGGAGTTGAACCGGTTAGTGACCCTAGGAATATGGAAAGCGGTGGAAACCAGTCAATAGGCAGCTCCGGTTTTGGTTTAAAAAAAACAAATGGGAGTCTCAGGCTCTGCGGAGATTTTAAGGTCACCATCAATCCTTAATTGGACATCGATCGCTATCCAGTGCCTCGTATCAATGAACTTTTTTCTCGTCTTCAAGGAGGCAGGCTGTTTACAAAGGTGGACCTCTCCAATGCCTACCTGCAGATTCCGCTAGATGAGGAGTCGTGAGGGCTGTTCGGGATTTGCTCGTGTCTAAGAGCCTTTAGGAACTAGAAGCGTCCATTGGTAAGATGAATTATTATAACTAATTCATAGGTAATTTTGCCCAATTAGCCGCACCGTTAAACATCATCTGGGGTAAAGAACAACAACAGTCATTTGATGAGTTTAAGGCACGTATCATGTAAGTTTCGCGTCTTGTTCATTTTCGTATTAACCTACCGCTTGTGCTCGCCTAGGGTTGGAGCTGTGATCTCCCATAAACATCCCGGTGGTACGGAAAGCCCAGTCGCGTTTGCGTCCAAGACATTGAATGATGAGCAAAAGGCCAGATCGAAAAGGAGGCGTCGGCTATCATTTTTGGGGTCAAAAGGTTTCACCAATACTGGTCACACTGTTCAATTCAGAGAAAAAATACCTGTGATGACGATTCATCGCCTGCAAAGATTTGCAATAATATTAATGAGTTACACATACTCCATTCGCTACAGGTCGACGAAGCACCACGAAAACGCAGACTATCTATCTCGATTGCCAGTGGGGCCACACATCGAGTTCGAAAAGGTGGTACAGCAAGTTGTTGAAGAAGTCGATACTGTCTTAAACTATTTTCCGCTGAGCGCGTCGGTCATCGCGGCGGAAGCACAAAAAGATAGCACCTTGCAGAAAGTTTTTGGGTACATAAAGAAGGGGTGGCCTAATTTCTTACCATTTTCAGACGACGAGTTACAACCTTTTTTCCGTAGAAAATTCTCTTTGTGTGTGCATACTAACGTTCTTCTTTTTCAGACAAAGGTTGCATGCATAGTAATCGTTCCCAAATCGTTACAAGCCAGTGTACTTATCAGGCCGGCGACCCATGAAGAGTCCGAGCCTGAGCAATTGCTGCCTTCCATCGTTGACGGTCCTGGGCACGCTGCTTCCAGTCATCAAGACCAAGCTGTCTTACATCCGCGATTACTTGGTCTTTATACCGGAGATTCGGTCTTCCCCTCCTTCTAGAACCAGTCGGCTCGGATTCAAAGACCCTCTTTGCTGGAGCATTGTTGTCCATGCGCTTGATGTGGCCGAGCCAGTGCAATCGACGGATTTTTGCCTTCCGGCCAGCTCGTAGAGTTCGCGGTTATGTCTTCTCCTCCAATCGCCTTCCTCGCAGACGGGACCATATATCGGTCGTAGAACTTTTCTTTCGAAGGCACCAAGAATCAACTCTGCAGTTTTGCTTAGTGTCCGGCTTTCGGCTCCATAGAGCAGGACTGGCATAATAAGGGTTTTGTAGAGCATGATTTTGGTCCTTCGAGTCAGGAGTTTTGAGCCCAGTTGTTTTGACAAACCGAAGTAACACTGGTTGCCAAGGGCGATTCTACGACGGATCTCCACTGTGATGTCGTTTGTGGAGTTCGCGTTTGTCCAGAGGTAGACAAACTCCTTCACTGCCTCGAAATTGTAGCTGTCGATCGTGAAATTTTTCCAAGGTGATGTGTGACGGAACGTTTTTTGGTCGACAGCATATATTTTGTTTTGTCCTCATTGACCTTGAGACCAGTTCGTTTCGCCTGTTCTTCAATCGCCGTAAAAGCCTCCACTACGGCACGTTGAGAACGCGCGACGATGTCGATGTCATCTGCTTACCCCAACAGTTGGACCGACTTGTGGAAGATAGTGCCTTCCGTGTTTACAGCTGCCCTCCGCACTATCTTCTCCAGCATCAGATTGACGAAATCACACGACAGCGCATCTCCTTGCTGAAATCCAGTGCAAGTTTCAAACGGTTCTGAAATCATTGAGCCGAACTGCACGGTGCATCGAGTATGTGTTAGCGTGGTGCGACACAACCGGATCAATTTTCCCGGGATCCCGAATTCGGCCATCGCATCGAATAGCTCATTGCGATGAATGTTGTCGTATGCGGCTTTGAAATATATGAACAGGTGGTGCTCACTGGTCTTCTCCAGTATTTGTCTTAGTGTGAAGATTTGGTCTATAGTCGATTTGCCGGGCCGGAAGCCGCTCTGGTACGTGCGGTGCAAAACGGCTTTAGACGTTCACACAGTACGCTGGACAGGATCTTGTAGGCGACGTTGAGCAGGGATATACCTCTATAGTTGTTACAAGAGGCAAGATCGCCTTTTTTGTGGATGGGGCATATGGAGCTGATATTCCAGTCGTCGGGCATGCTTTCATCTTCCCAAATTTTACAGATGATCTGGTGCATGCTCCCCACCAGAACATCGCCACCGGCCTTGAAGAGCTCTGATGGTAGGCCATCGGAGCCTGCGGCTTTGTTGTTCCTCAGCCTTTAAATGGCTGTTCCGACTTCTTCAAAGCTAGGTGGGGGGACTACTTCATCGACTGGAGTTGGGATTTCTTGATTCCCTATCACTCTCTCCTGGTCAGACCCATTAAGTAGTTGTTGCAAGTGCTGCTTAAACACATCCACTATTCCCTGCGGGTCAGTAACAAGGCTACCCTCACGATTTCGAAGAGCCTGGGTGCCTTTCCTGAAGCCTGAAGCCAGGCTTTTGGCTTTTTTATAAAAGGCCCGTATTTTTTGTCTATCCCTAGACTCTTCGATGTCCTTGAGCTGGGAGGTTGCAAGAGACCTTTTCTTCAGGCGTAGAAGCTTCTTTTCCTCCCGTCTTCTAGCCCGGTACTCCTCTTGCGCTGCTCTAGTTTTCCGTTGCAGCGCTTTTTGGTATGCCTCGTCGGTTGCACGTTTTTTCTGCTCACACTCGCCATCACACCACGGGTTTCTTGTCGGGGGCGGTAGGTAGCCTAAGGTGTTTTCCGCTACCTCTTTGATGGCCGAACGGCAATGCAACCACATCTCGTTTGCGTTGGTGCTTGACCTAGGCATACCGGAGAGTCTCTCGCTTAATTGCTCTTCGTATTCTCTGACAATCTCCGTTGTGCTCAGGCGTCCAATGTCAAAACTCCTCTTTGTTGGCTGGTGCAGCTTTCTGACATTGGACAGTCGGGCTCTGAATCGTGCTGCTACAAGGAAATGGTCAGAGTCGACGTTTGCCCCTTTGAATGTTCGCACATCCAGGATATTTGACGCATGCCTTGCGTCAATGAGCACATGGTCAATTTGGTTGGCGGTTCTACCGTCCGGAGATCGCCAAGTTGCTGTGTGGATTCTTTTGCGTGGGAATCTTGTGCTGCTTATGACCATATTACGTCCTGTCGCAAAGTCAGTGAGTCGGAAGCCGTTATCTGTTGTCGTGTCGTGGAGGCTGTGCTTTCCGATCACTCCGCCAAAGATGTTTTCCTTACCGATTTTGGCATTGAAGTCTCCGAGCACGATTTTGACATCGTACTCTGGACAGGCTCCGTAGGCACCGTCCAAGAGGTCGTAGTAGTCCTCTTTGACGGAGTCTTCAGCCTCATCGGTAGGGGCGTGTGCCCACATAGGGCTGATGTTGTAGAATCTGCCTTGGATACAGATCACAGCCAGGCGATCGCTTATCGGTTTAAAGTCGATGACCTTCGACCTTAACCGTTTTCCCACAACGAATCCGCATCCAAATATGTGCAACCTTTTGTGACAGCTGTAATATATGTCGCACTCTTTCTTCTTCATTATACCTTGTCCTATCCAGCGTATTTCCTGGATATCAGTAATATCCGCCTTGTACTGCGTGAGGATCTTTTCTAGTTTATGAGCGGCCCCTGGAGTGTAGAGTGTTCTTACGTTCCAGGAGCACACTCGCAAATCGTTGTCCTTTTTCGCGCCGTGTCGTCGTTGTTGTGATTCCGTCCGTTATTCCGAGGCAGTTTGCTCTCTCGCAACTTTTTTTTTTTTGTGTGGGCGGGTTGTTAGCCCTCCGCACAACCACAAGGGAGTCGTTGCATACATTAGTTCACCTCACAACGGGTGTTGTGGAGGCTATCCAGGGGGCGCCGCTAGGAGGCTGTATGTCAACTTGATCTATGCATCGACAAGGATCGTTGCTGGCGTCCCGCCAAGTTGGGAGCGATCAGAAACCCTGTGTGCACAGACCCAACCCCCCTAGCCAGTGTGTTGCGGCTAATTCATCAAGGTCATTGGAGAATTACCAAAATGAAGCAGCTGACTTAGCGTTACTGCTGGTGGCCGGGGATCGATGAGGACATTCACAGAGTCGTAAAGCTGTGTGACATCTGTCACTCGCCTGCTAATCCACTAAAGAGTATTCCATTTGGCCACCAACAGCAGATGTTTGGGAGCGCATCCATATAGACTTCGCCGGACCTTTCAAGAAGAGCATGTGATTAGTGGTAATCGACCCGAAGTCCAGTTTCCAGTTTGTGGTCAAGATGCCGTCAACAACGTCTCATGCTACCATTCGCGTGTTGAGATCCATTTTCGCTTTTGAGGGCCTTCCTAAGACGCTGGTGTCAGACAACGGGCAGCAGTTCGCGTCCAAAGAGCTCGCAGTTTTCTGTAAAATCAATGCTGTTCAGCACCTAACTGCAGCACCTTTTAATCCCGAATCGAATGGAGTGGCCGAGCTTATAGTCCGTACGTTTAAAACAGCGTTAGTTAAGAATCTTCAAGATTCGTTGTGTGAGGAGAAGGCACTAGCCACATTTTTAGGAACCTATCGGTCTACACCGGGTTGTTCCCAGCAGAAATGTTACATGGCCGAGTGCATCGAACGATTCTTTCTGCTATGATACCTGGAGAAAGAAGAAGGAATTTTTCGCGGGGATCGATTTAAGTTCTCCACCCAGGAACTCGTATTCGTCCGGCAGTATCAAGCAAAAAAGAAGTGGACGCGGGGAGTAATTGTAATTGTACGAGGCAGCGGAAGAAGAATGTACCAAGTGCAAGTAGATGGCCAAGTATGCAGGAGTCATTAGAAACAGTTGCGGAAGCTAACGGAGTTTAAAGGGAATGCACTGAAGGAAGGCTCGCCGTGCATAAGTTTCGAGTTATGCCCACCGCTCAACCGTAAGGATTGCAGCCCAAAACAGATGATTTCCAAGAGGACCTCTTTGGTTTCACCTGCTCAAGAATCTCAGCATGCTATTCTCAGTCAGCCAAAACTAGGATCTGAAGTAGGCGCACACAATTATAGCGACACGCGAGAACCAGTGGATATTGACAAAACATCCAGGAGGTCTGAGCGTCTGCGTCCGAAAAAATTGAGGTTTCAACAGATTTAAGTGTGGGGGGCTGTTGCATCGCAGACTTCGAAAACCAACGAACTTTTCAGCGGTCGCCGTCTTTAGTTCGAAAAGTCTGGCAGTAGCCACATCGGTTGAAATGTCAAAAGAAACTAATGTTCTCTCTTGCTGTGAACCTGGTGATAGCCGCACGTGAGTTAAATGAGGATTGAAGCGGATTGAGTTTTTAAACACGAACGAACTTTATTGAATGAATCGTGTCCTAAGACTAAATTCCTAATTCTACTTTTCTCGCCTCTATACTCATTGTGTTCCTAACTGAATTGTTATTGTTTCGGCGACAGTAGCATGATCGTCTGGGCTGTCTTCTTCCTGGTATTGATCATAGCTGCTGACTTATCTCTATTGGGGAATGAGTGTGGGGTATCTATTACTGCTGAGTCGTTTCGTTGGTCGGATGAACGTTTGGTTTTTATTACTGCTGACTCGTCTCCTTGGACGAATGAGTGTATGTCGTTTCCTCTGCTGGTGGTCTCCAACTCCGACATAACCCACCTCCCCTTAGATTCATGACTCTCCTGAGTTATGATAATTTTATTTTGTAACTTATACAATTTAAAATAAACGCAAATCACAATGAGTATGGCCATAAAAATTACAATTACAAAAGTACAAATAAAGTATACAGTATATGATTTTCTTGAATATCTTAGTTCATGAGTTCAACTTCTTCACATGATATCTGTTTTTTTTGTAAAATTTAGTATATAGGTATGATAATATATATGGTATATATGGTATGATAAATTCATTCTTCGAGTACATTTTTATTATGAATTATGAAAGATTTCGTTCCCAATTTTAAGTACAATTATTAAAGTTTATTAGGTAATTTCCATTTAGTTTTATTTTTCTCTCATCACATGTACTTGTTAAATTGATAGTTTTATAATTCTTTATTACTAACAATCCATTTTCGATTTCTTCAAGCACACTTTTAGTATTCTTTGTTTTGATACAGTTCTCATAGTAGATACATAAGTTTGTCTTTTTTAATTCTTTAAGGTATGAATTTTCTTTAAATGTATACATGTTTCATTTATTTTTACAATGTGTTCATTTTCTATAATAATTTCATGTGATTCATTATCTGTCATAGCAGTAATCAAGTATTTTGATGTTTCTATTATTTCTTTAGGTACTTTTACAGCGAATTCATTCAGTCATTATATTTTCCCGTCCCTAACTTGGTTAATCTTAATTTATCAAAATCAGTGTTGTACTTAGTTATTTCTGCCTTACTAAATATACTGCTGCTCATTATTCCTAACCTACTTGAAGCGATATTAGCCTGAATATGTTCAACATTTTTCTTAATGATTCCTATCTGTAATAGAGTTTCTAAATATGTAAGTTTGGATTTCAGTTGGGTCAATCGTATGTAGAATTATGTCGTAAGATTTTGTTATAAGTACGTTTTCTAATTTTATTTCTGCAAATCCATTGTTCGCACTAATGTGTTCTATCGTCAACGTTGCTTGGGTTGTCGTTAGTGTCAAGAGAACTATTAGTATTGACCACACGACCTGAAAATTTGTAAGGCCGTTTTATATTGGATGTATGTATGTTAGAAAGTCTTAATTTCCTATATTTTGGCTGTTCCTTATGTCTAAGTGCTTTGTAATTCTTAACGTATCCTGTTTCTTTATTTTCCTCACATTCTTCTCTGTTTTTATTTCGCTCTAAAATAGTTTTCTCTTTCTTCGAATGGATATTTTCTTTTACTATTTCTTTATCTACTTTACCTTCCTGTACTAACATTGGCTTAAACTTTATTGTGGAATGAATAGAGTTATTATACCATTCTACACATTTATACATCTTTTCAAGTATTGTAAGTTGCGTATTCCCCAATGAAATTGTTCTCATTTTTTCGCCTATAGTGCTATGGAATCGTTCGATATCCGAATTACCAGTGTGACTATTAGGTTTCGTAAAGTGCATTTCAACATTTTCTTCTCTTAGGACATCTTTTATATTTGTATTACGGAATTCGTTGTCAAAAATTATCAATCTGGGTTTACCCATAATTGAGAAATAGAGTCTTATTTTTTCTTTGATTGTTAAACTGTTTTTGTTTTCTAAATGGAATATAACTGCATGTTTTGAAAATTTGTCTATAAACATTATGAAATTGTTTTTACTTTTGTATATATGTCTAAATGAATTATCTCATTTATGTCATTTGGTGTTTCAGTAATTTTGAACTGTGGTTTAATGGGTTTTCTGTCGAATTTAGCTTTTGTACAAATTTCGCAATTGTTTACATATTTACTTATTCAGAAATATGTAAACAATTGCGAAATTCCTTGAGGTTTTTGAAATATATTACCTTTTTTAGTCCTTCGTAATTTTCGACTATACCTGCATGTCCTGTTTCATACTTATGGTATTTCTCTATTTGCTTAAAAGTTTAATCTTCATCTTTCATATCCCTCGCTTTATATGCACATTTGAAATTTTTTATATTTTTATTATTATTATAGAGTTCAATAAGCTTCTGTTGAACTGTATTATATTCGTGGTCTGAAATTTCTGAAAAAATTCCTATCCTCCCTTTACCTTTAATAAATCTTCTGAATATGAATATTTATTATTTCTATCTCCCTAGTTTTATTATTAGAAAGTATCAACTGTGTGTTAATCCTGTTTACGACTGTATCTAAGATCCGAAATGATCATTTTGTTCCTCTATCTGAGAGTGTATGGTATTTACAATGATTGCATTATCGTTAAGTTCATTGGTTGTTATGTTTTCCTCTATATCTTGTGAAAGTGTTTCAAGTGCAATTTCACCCGTATCTTTGTTAATTCTACTTAGGAAATCGGCTGCTGCATTGTCTTTTCCTTTTATATAGTCGATCATAGTGTTATACTCACCTAATTTCAATAGCATTCGTTGTAAACGTGGATTAATGTCTTTTCCTTTGTGTTTAGTTTGCAATCATTTAAGTGGTTGATAATCTGTCATGAGATCGAAAGGTCTTCCACAAAAAAATTTGGTCTAAAATAATTAACTGCCCAAACTACTGCTAACAATTCTTTTTCGGTAGCGGGATAGATGGGTGTCCATCTTGAGTTAAGACTGCTCCAATAGCAAAGTCACTAGCGTCAGTTATTAATTTAAATTTTTTTTCAAAATCTGGGTATTTCAGTACGTGAGGGAGGGTAAGTATAAACTTGAGTTTCTCGAAAGCGTTTATATAATCTGGGTCTTTCGTATTGATTTTTGCATTCTTTTTCAAATATTTTGTTAAAGGTTGGGCTATTTTTGCATAGTCTTTGATAAACTTTCTATAGTAGCCCGTTATTCCTAAGAACGATTTTATCCGTTTGTGGGTTTCTGGCAATTTAAGATTTTGTATTGCTTCAATTTTAGACATGTTTGGTTTAACACCATTTGTTGTCAATATATGTCCAAGAAATTCTGTTTCTCGGGCAAAAAAATTGCACTTATCCGGTTGAATTTTTAAATTATGTTTCCTAAGTACGTCAAATATCTTTTGAATATTGTTTGTGTGTTCTTCCAAACTAGTACTAAAGATTAGAATGTCGTCCATGTATGCGACACAAACTTTGTTTATGAAATCTCGCAAAATCGAGTTTATTAATCGTTGAAAGGTTGAGGGTGCATTTTTGAGTCCAAAAGGTATTCTTACAAACTCATAATGACCCGATGGTGTGGAAAATGCCGTTTTTTTTCTGTCACAATTCTTGACCAAAATCTGGTAAAAGCCTTTTGCTAGATCTATGCTAGTGAAATATTGCGATCATCCTAACTTTTCCAATATTGTGTCAATATTTGGAATAGGAAACTTATCGTCAATGGTTATTTCATTAAGTTTTCTATAGTCTGTGACTATACGATACTTTTTAATTCCAGAGCTGTCTACCTTCTTAGGTACAATCCAGAGCGGACTGTTATAAGGTGAGTTGCTCTCTTGTATTATTCCCTGATGCAACATATCTTTTATTTGTCTATTTATTTCTTCCTCGTGAATTTGGGGATATCTATATATTTTAGAGAATACTGGTCGTTCTGTTGAAGTAACGATCTCGTGTTCTATTTCGTTTGTATGGGTTAATTGCTGCCCTTCTTTATAGAATAAATCGCGGTTTTTATTTAAAAGCTTTCTTAGTCGTTCTGATTCTTCGGAATTCATATCTTTTCTAATGAGAACTTCTGTTAAATCTTTTGATTCCTCTAGTGAATATACATCACCATATGAAAATGGAGATGAATCGCAGAAAGGTATTTTCTTATTGTTTATTTGGAGATAATTCTCTTGGAGATTTATAATTGCTTGTAAAGGAGCTAATAGGTTTTGTCCGATTATTCCATCAAAATCTTTATCTTTAAAGTTGGTCAATTTCCAAATCATGAATGCCTTTTCATCGAATTCATTTGGTAAAGGGGTTTTTATTTCACTATCGATAATATCTTGACCAGAAAGTGTACTAAAAGATATTTTATTTTTTAATGGATTTCTTTTATAAGATTTAAGTTGATTTTTATTTAGTAGCGTTGTCGAAGATCCTGTATCTATTAAACAACGAATCTTTTCGACATACCAAATGAAAATTTACACTCTCAACGTGGTCCGCTCATGGCATCAGGATTCACATTTCTAATTTGATTAGATTTTGATATTCCCTGGTTCCTATACTGACCTGAATTATTATTATTCCTAAATTGTCCTGACATTTGTCTGTTATTATCGTTATTATTTTTATAAGGTTGTCTACTTGTGCTTGGTCTAGTATCCATGTTATAATTATTTGAGTTATTGTTCTGTCTCCTATTATTATAATTGTTATTTTCTTTCTGTCTATCTGCACTTGGTTGTTCTCTATTACTCAAATTGTTTCCACTATTCTGTCTCCTATTCTCATTTTGTTGATATGAACTATTGTAACTGTTATTATCCTGTCTATTTCTTAATAATCCCAGCTGTTCTGACGTATAGAATACTTCCCTGAGACTATCAATTGGCCCACTAATTTAATGTATCTAAAATTATTTTTAGCTTATTGAAATAATCGCTTACATTGTTGTTTCTTAAACCAATTGCTTGGTGATATAGGGAATGATAATTCTCCCTAACGCCATAGTTCCTGATCAGCTCGTTCTTGATTTGTTCCCACGTTGGATTGTCTCCCAGAGTCCTTATGGTTTGTAAAGCTGGTCCTTGTATTTTGTTTATTACATGTCTTTGTAAAAAATATCTTTGTAGAGGTGTTCCGTTGTAGCATGGAATAAACATTTCCACTTCTCTAATAAATGATGATAGAGTAGTCCTCCGTGTTTCCATGGAATTCCTTTATCCTGGCAGATTCTTTAAGAATTTGGTCCATAGGTAGGTTAACAACTTGCACTTCACCTGCGTTATCCATTTTGCTTATATATTTTATCGGTAGTCTATATATTTAGGTGTGATTCCCTTCAGTATTTACTTTTTACTCGAAATTTATTTCACTTATGTTCGATTTTCGTTCAAAATATTTTCACTTGTTTTTGATTTCCTTTTAAAATATGTTGACTTCCTTTAGATTTTCTTTCGAAATATTTTCACTTCCTTTTGATTTTCTTTTGAAATATTTTCACTTCCTTTCGATTCTTTTAATTACAATAAAATTTCGCGTTTTAACTCTTTATTTGTCTACTGACATGTTTCGCTTTATTAGATTCGATTCTAATATCTTTAGATTTTAGAAGTACCGACTGCGCCAGTTAAATGAGGATTAAAGCGGATTGAGTTTTTAAAAACGAACTAAATTCCTAATTCTACTTTTCTCGCTCTATACTCATTGTGTTCCTAACTGAATTGTTATTGTTTCGGCGACAGTAGCATGATCGTCTGGGCTGTCTTCTTCCTGGTATTGACATTGCTGCTGACTTATCTCTATTGGGGAATGAGTGCGGGGTATCTATTACTGCTGAGTCGTTTCGTTGGTCGGATGAATGTTTGGTGTTTATTACTGCTGACTCGTCTCCTTGGACGAATGAGTGTATGTCGTTTCCTCTGCTGGTGGTCTCCAACTCCGACATAACCCGTGCGGCTTTAAATTCGATATAATCTTTTTGTCATTAATTATTATTAAATAAATTGAAGTTCGTTAATTAAAGATTTAACACACAGTTTAAACAGAAAGATTGCTTGTTCAGTATGCAATTGTTAAAAAGTGCGGAGAATATTTTATATAATATTTTATATTATATTTTGAATATATTATTTATATTATAGAAGATGTCTTATCACAGCAGTGCAGATCTTAAGGGATGTTTTGGATGATATACCCCAGGGTTTGCCGAAAATTCCCTTACACTGCCAGAAAACTCACAGCGCCTTGGTATTTTTGGATTCAATGTGTTTTTTCCAGAGAAGTTTTTAATCCAAGATAACACCTAGATATTTAGCTTCACTGAAAACGCGGATGATGACACCTTTTAGTACTAGTTGAGTCAGACCAGTCAACTCTCTCCTCCTCTTGAAGAGAACAACCTCTGTTTTAAGAGGGTTAACTGAAAGCCTATTCCTAGTGCACCACAGTTGTCGATCACGTCTAACTCATATTCTGGCCATATACATCATACTCCTCCTGCGCTTTGGAACACACAGCCGCTAAGAACGATCCGACAGACAGTACAGCTACATCATCCGCATATGCCTGGGCGTAGACATTAAAGCTATTTAGGGCGTCAAGCAGAGAGTCAACCAGCATGCGCCATAGCAGAGGAGATAGGATGCCATCTTGAGGGTAGCCTCTATTTACCCCCGACATTACATACTGGCCACAGTCCGCATCCGCAATTATAGTTATATTCATTAGCATTGCTTTGATCTACAAAACTAGTAGTCCCTCTTAACGGTTTTTGGTATGAAGGCTGCCCTAACTGTGCGCCAGGGGGTCGGGATATATGCCAGTGCTAGACTGGCAGTGAAAATTCTTTTCAGAACCGGTAGTAATGGGTCGAAGCCCATTTGCATCATAGCTGGATATATGCCACCGGTACCTGGCGACTTGAAACCATCAAATGACGCCACTGCGTACTTGATAGCCTCGTCTGTTACGACGAGTGATGACACATACCAGCCTCGGCGTGTGATTTTTATCAGCTCATCTCCAGTTCCTGGGATAGGAGCTAGTTATAAGCCGGTTATGACTTGGTTTCCTGGAAAATTAGTCTCAAGCATGAGACTAAGATTCTCAGTTTTTGACTCAGTGTAGGTACCATCGGGTTTCCTGAGTATTTCCAGTCTGACAGATTTGTCTTTCTTAAGGACCAGCTTGCTGGTTTCACTGAGTGTTTCGATCTTTAAACAGAAATCTCTTTAAGATGCCCTTTTCGATATCCGAATTAGGCTCTTATATTTTTTTTGTTTTGATCGGTACAGGTTCCAGTCCTCCTCTGAATTGGTCTTAGGGACCTTTTAAAAAGTCTTCTGGTTTCCTTACGAATACTCTGAAGTTCTGCGTTCCACCATTTGACAGGTGATGTGCAGGGGGTATTTCTGGCTGGACATGTCAGTTCCTACCATTTGGTGAGGGTATTGTTCAGATCTTGAACTGCCTTCTCAACCTTCCGTCTCGTTCTGAGCCTAGGGAGAGGTTACACGTTACTCTCTGGCATACATATGTATTTATAATATATAGCACATGCTGTTCACATTCATCAAGCGTTTTTCGTTGTTTCGTTCGAATGGCAAGAGAATTCATTCTCAATCAATACAACAAACTCACAACTGAAAGATTACAAAGCTGGAGGAACCCAAAGGGAAACCACGGCGGCGGTGATCTTCTCTTTGTTAATGAGTCCCTAACCCCTTGGCAAGGATTGATGGTACCATCCACTATGGGTTTAGGATGGTCACCCTTAAAGTATACAAAAATTATGGGCAGGAAACCGCGGCGAAGGCGGAGTTACCCTCTTCCACTCAGTCCTCTGCAAAACCGGCGTCATGATAGCCGCGAAGGCTGGGAAGTAGAGTGGATGTCCAGTCACTGGGGAACCTCAACCCTCAACCTCTTCCCTTGTCCATAACGTGAGTGCGTTGCCAGCCGTATCAATCCGATTGATGTGGTACTAAGGAGTCTTCACCCAACCCATAGCTCTGGGATCAGGAGGTTGACTTCGGCAGCACACCACCCAACAGTCAGGAGGCGTTCTTTGAACTCTCTGACGAGGAAAGCACTACTGTGTTAGAAAAGGTATCCGTTATGGAAGTAACCTGAAAGTCATGTTTCGGGTGAACCAAATTAACCTTCACCACACCACCGCGGCCTCGGCCGCTCTAATACTCCGCCTTCACACGAGGGGGAAGACATTATCCTGATCCATGAACCGTGGATCGTGACCGATCAGATCTGTGGACTCAGGACGCGAAATTAAAATCTCTTTTTCGTATATAATTAGGGTAAGCCAAGAGCTTCCTTACAATCTTCTCTCCAATTACAGCGATCGTGACTCAGTAACTGTCTGCGTAGAAGCAGGCAGAAAACAACTTTGGGCATCATCTGCGTACATAGCGCATGACCATGTGGGATATCTACGAGGGGCGTTCAATATATTCTCGGTATCGATGTGAAGGAAAATGCGAATTCAATTTAAATTGTTTTTATTTTTCAATATAATCTCCCCTAACATCAATGCATTTGTTACATCTTGAGATAATATTTTTTAAACCCTCAAAAAAATAAATTTCCCCTTTCTCTGCAAGATATCCATTTATTGACGACCTGAGTTCTTCATCATCCGAAAATCTTTTTCCACGAAGACATTTTTTTCAAATCCGGAAACAGGAATTAATCACTAGGGGCAAGGTCTGGACTATAGGGTGGGTATTGGATTTCTTCTAAACCACAATCTCGCGCAGCAGCCTTGGAAACACGCGCCGTATGCACAGGAGCGTTGTCATGAAGAAGCAACACACCCGCTCCGAGTTTACCCCATCTTTTCTTTTTAATTTCCTCCCGCAAATTATGCAAAGTGGAAGCGTAGGTTGTGGCGTTGATTGTGTCACCTTTTTTTTGTACTCAATGAGCAAGATTCCCTTTGAGTCCCAAAAAACTATGGCCACGAGCTTCCCGGCAGACGGAGTGACTTTGAACTTCTTCGGGGAGTCTGTTCCTTTTTTATTCGTCACCAGCAACAATTCGATCCATAACACCGTCAGCGTTCTCACTACACATCTCCAAAAGCTCTCTACAGCATGCGATTCTCACTTTTTTCTGAGGTGAGCATTCGTGGCACCCACCTTGCACTGACCTTTGAAAGGTTAAGATGGTCTTGGAGAATGGTGTGAATGGTACCAATTGAAAGCTTGGTGACCTCTGCCATCATTTTCACCTTAATTCGGGCATCCTCAAGAACAAGTTTTTCGACTTCTTTGA
Organism: Eristalis pertinax; assembly: GCA_907269125.1. Classification (NCBI taxonomy): domain Eukaryota; kingdom Metazoa; phylum Arthropoda; class Insecta; order Diptera; family Syrphidae; genus Eristalis; species Eristalis pertinax. Next base: position 88,863,661 of record OU026145.1, read on the forward strand.
TGCTTTCTCTCGTACAAGCAGCAGCCGGGGCGCCGGGGCGGGGTCGTCTTCAATGCTCTATCTGTATCTCTTGAACTCACTTGACCACTTATGCACAGTTGATAATGAAGGTGTGGAACCCTGGTAAACAGCCACCACCTCTTCATGAATAGTTTTTTGACTTTTTCCTTGCTTAGTGAGAAATTTAATTACAGCGCGATGCTCAATTTTTACCATCATCGTCTCAGTTGCCATTATGGTTCTGTTTAACTAGAGATAAAACGCGAATTAATAATCACATTTAAATGAAATTTTACATGAATGTAATGAAATAATAGTGTTACTTGATTAATACTTTATATATACAACCACAGCTTCACCCCGATACCGAGAATATATTGAACGCCCCTCGTAAGTCTTCCCGGGAAAGTCTACGCTTTGGTTTTGAAGGCGCGTTCTAGAACTACACATGGTCGAGTCCAGGATGGGGGATGAACAGCGCCACTTTCGTCCCGGCAGATTTACAACCGACCAGCTTTTTGCTCTAAGAATGGTACTCGAGAATGATACGCTCGGGAGTATGCCAAACCGATCTACATCCCCCAGCTGTTTTGTAGATTTGGAAAAGGCGTACGACGGAGTGCATCGAGTTAAACTCTGGATTGTTCTGCAGGAGTATGGAGTTGCTTTTAATCTTTTAGGAGGCATTCACTCTCTATACACAAACTGTAGTAGCTGTGTTCAGGTTAACAGTGCTAAATCAACACCTATCACCGTGGGCGTTGGACTTCGCCAATGGTTTGTCTTGTCACCTCTCCTCTTTATTATATATATGGACTTGAGGCGAGGAATGTTTCACATTGGGATAGGTTTGTTGCCGTATGTGCAGATGAAGATTAACGTGGATAAATAAGAGGTCCAGGCTAGTCCAGGCCTATAAAATTCTTTAAGGTTTTATGTTTTGTAATTTAAACACGAATCTTTGCAATCTTGCCGGCACCTTGCATAATTGCTTTTCAAATAGAGGAATGAGAGGCTTGTGATCAGTTTCAACATTTTTAGTTTTTCCATAAATAAATTGGTGAAAACGAGTATAGCCAAAAAATATAGTAAACAGCTCCTTCTCGATTTGAGCATAATTTTGTTGCCTTGCAGTCAGTGTAGCAGATGCATACGTTTTTCCCTATTTACGTGACTAATAATGGCGCCTACTGCATTTTTCGTAGTGTCAACAAATAAAAATATTGCTTTATTGCTATCATAATAAGCCAGAACTGGAGCGGTTGTCAAAAGTTTCTTTGTTGTTAAATTCTTGCTCATGACTCTCTGACCAATGCCAATCTTTTTCCTTTTTTAATAAATTCCGTAAATTGGAGTTATATATAGACAACCTTTTTAGGAATGAAGAAAGATAATTGACCATCCCTGAGAATCGCTGGAGTTCGGCAGAACATGTAGGACGTGGCATTGCACATATCGCTACAATTTTTGATGGATCAGCATGAACACCGAATTCATCGAAAATGTAACCAATAATCTCAGTTTTGAGCAATCCTATTTTAGATTTTGATTTATTGAATTTTGGACCAATTTGTCGCACTCTCTCTCTAACACCATTTCTAAAATTCTGTCATGCTCATCTTTGGTTTTTGCATAAATTAAAAAATCATCTATATATATTATCAACTTTGGGATATCTTCAAAGAGCTTTACCATTTCACAGTAAAATATTTCTGGGGCTGTATTTATTCCAAAGGGTAACCTAGGAAAGCAATATCTTCCGAATGGTGCTATAAATGTATACAATTTGGAGGATTCATAATCCATATTCATAATCCAAAGGCAACATCCAAAATCCAGAATTCGCATCAAGGGAAACAAAAAACTTGGCTAACTTGGCTTTGTTAAGGTGTCTCGGATCTAGACGTAGTCGTATTTGACCATAATTCGTTCTCGGTCAGTTCTTCAATCTGTCTTATTACTCCCGTTGACTCCATGCGATTTAGCATGCCGGCAAGATTGCAAAGATTCATGCTTAAACTACAAACATACGACCTAAAAGTATTGCATAGGCCTGGTAAAGAAATGTTTGTCGCGGACACTTTATCTAGGGCACCGCTTTCGAATAAAACTAAGGACACTGGTTTTTTGGTCAAACATCAACAATGACATAACCAATATAGTCAAAAACTGATTATATATATTTATACTCTCCATCGGAAATATTAATGTCACGCAATCTTCGATCTAAACTCCCAATATACAAAACAACATCTCGAACCGGCAATTATAAATAAACAAAAATATAAACATCATTTGAATAAAGCTATGAGCAAGACAAAATCAAAATATGACCAATCAACAATCATTAAACATAGGTGAAAATGTTTTTTAGAAACGAAATCCAAATTCCTCTTGGTTCGTTGTAAAGAAAGTGGCTCAGAAACCTATATCATACGTAATAGAAGACAACAACGGAGCTGAGTATCGCAGAAATAGGCAACATATTTTTAAGTCTCCAAAAAAGACAATTGATTTAGATCCGCCTGGACAAATAAAAAACAGAAGCAAATAATGAAAACAAAGCATCATCAACATCACCACGAAGTAGCGACGAATACTCCGTACAACAAACTTCATACACAAACATGGAGAACATTTGCCCATTATCACTCGTTTCTTTTTTTTTTCTTAAATTCATTTTTGTTTCATTTTTAATTCATTTACTTACGTGCTAGACCAAAATACTTAAAACTAGTTTAACTATCTTAACAATTGTTCTCACATCTAACCTACTGACCCTATACGGGGACTCTAAGCTATTCTGATCTTAATTTAAGTATGCCTTTCGGCTTAGTCTATGTTTTTTTTCAGTTATAAACAGTCTGTTTGTGTTTTTTGTTTAGCCAAGAAAACTGGTAAAAAACTTGGCTTAATTTACCTATCTTAACCTACCTTAAACTAGCTTAACCTAACATTAAAACTTAAAAAACTATCTTAACTATGTCCGTCACTTTACGGACACGTGCACCAGGGCGTATATGTTATGTATATGCCTAACATATATAATTTATACGCCGTAGTGCCCCTTTTTTTTGTCATCATCATCATCATCATCATCTTCTGACCAGCATGATCCACTAAAGGGGTCGCGGGGGACCACGCAGGAGAGATCTCCAGGCAACTCGATCCTCCGCCATCGACTCTAACTCATCAGGAGCTATGCTCAAGCGTAACCCGGCGAGTTTTTGGACTTGGCCCAACCACCTCGTCCTGGGTCTGCCAAGCGGTCGCCTACCTGATGGAATCGCATTCAACGCCCGCCTCGGAAGTCGTGATGACATTCGTGCCACGTGACCAAACCACCGAAGCATAGCCCTTTCCGTTCGAAGAAGCAGCTGCTCAATGTTGAGTTCCTCGCGCACTGCCATGTTTCTCACCCTATCCCGGCGAGTAATTCCCACAACAGCACGAAGAAATCTCATCTCAGCAGCTTGCACTCGCGATCTTATGCTTTCGGTCATTACCCAAATTTCATGACCATAGGTGAGAATTTTAACAACTACTGATTTGAAAACCGCTAACTTGGCTTTGACACCTTTCTGATTACACAACTACCAAGCTGTGTCAAAACTGACCCAGCTTGACCAATCCTACAGGAAAGCTCAGCATTACTACTTCCATCACTCGTGAAAAAGACCCCGAGATACTTAAACTTCTCCACCTGCTTCAATGGGACTCCACTAACATGCAGAGTGCATTGAACAGGCGTTCTGTAAATGACCATAACCTCCGATTTGTACAAGTAAACTCTCATTCCAGCATCAGCACATACGGCCGCAAACCTATCGAGTGCGCGCTGGAGTTTCGCCTGGGAGGATGTGAGGATAACTAAGTCATCTGCAAAAAGAAGATGCGCCCATGCGCATTGTAGTTGAGTTTTTAGTCACTTTATATGACATTTGTTACCCACCCGATGATCTTGTGTATTCCCTTAAGGCTTAACGAGCGAGCATGAGCTAGTGCCAAGTTTGGACGAACTGTTTCGTCATTTTTGCTAAAAAAAACATGAGTAACTATAATAAGCGCATGCGCGGGGTAACTTCATGGCAACCATGCCCAGATTCGCTAAGATCGATCACCCAGCAACAACTAGGCACTTGGCTTCATCGACATATTCTATGTTATCAATTTTTCCTTATCCCTTCATTTGTTTGTGCGTAGAGCGTCTTTTCCTAATTTCCTCTTTACCCATATATTTGTTTACGAGTAACTGTTTTATCCATTGTCATCGTTGTTTTTAAAACCAAATATGTACATTAATGCTGAGTGATCGAGTTAAATAAATTTTTGCTAGAATAAATTTAAACTGTGTTTCATTTATTGCGAATCATATCACCGTAATAGTGGTGATTTAACTAGCGCAGTCGGTATTTCGAAAGAATATGGAAGTGGTTTTTAAATTTATGTGGTTTGAGAAACATATAATAGTAAAGAAGAAAATTATAAAAAGTTTTAAATGTTAAAAGTGTTGAACATAAAGAAAATAGAAAATAGAAGAGACAGAAAATATAACCAGAAATGTGAAAAAAATCAACATCGTATAAATCGACAAACACCTATACAATAAAGAACGTATTTGAATATAATCGTATAAATCGACAATCACCTACACAATAAAGTACGTATTTGGACAAAAATATATATGTTTTAGCAACAGAAGGGAAACCTTTTCAAAAAAAAAAAAATAATTATTCATATTTAAATAATGAATAAAAAATTAAATTAGATATAAGAAATATACTACATATACACATATAAGTACAGTTAGATATTTGTTATATGTGAACCTACATTTATTGAAATAGAATACATACATTCATGTTTACTCCTGAAAGATAAGCTAAATATATAAACGGTACATATTATTCCTTGATTATCATTTATTCATAAAATTCAAAATGAACGACGCGATTCAGAAGGCATATAACTCGCTTAGAGTACCGGACGCTGTGAAAGACACACCATCTTTTTATGGAAATCCTCGTCTTCTATTCGAATTTATCAATAATGTAGAGGAAATTATAGCGCTACTGCTAGATATTCCAGATAATTATGCAAAATTAATTTTGGGGTAATTCATAGTAAGGTTATTGGTCAAGCAAATTCAGTCCTCAATATTTATGGCAACCCTTTGGATGGGAAAGAAATAAAGCAAACACATATCATTCACTACGCTGATAAGCGAAACGAAACTAGTCTTATAAGGGACCTACATGCAGCAACCAGAGGCCATGAGCACATCTACATTTGCCACTAATAAATTTCAGCCCAAATTAGGCGATGCAATGAGCACCTCCACAGGTAATAGTAACCACAGTTGGCCACAACAACAGCAAATCCATAACATCGAAATAAATGACCTTCAACCAGCCTGTCAATTTTACAACATACGAAACAGCAAAAGTCCACAATCAATACCACAGCCCCACGAACACACATCTGAACATAGTTATCCCGTAATGAATTATATACCTCCCCAACATGATCAGTTAAATGCAAATTATTACCAAGTACGAAATAACGATCAATACAAAGCTGAAATAAATGACGTAAATTTTAAATTACCTGCCTCGATAAACAGATTGGATACTTAGATATAAATAAATTCAGCGCTAACCTTTTACCTTACATTAATATCTATAGCCTAGGTAATAAGACTCTAAAGTTCCTCATCGACACTGGTAGTAATCGATCCTTTGTTAAGACCGGTGTTGCGAATAAATTTAAAAGAATGCAAATTGAACCGGTGGAAATAAAAACGATAAAAAGTGATTACACGAAGAAAGTATAACCCCTGAATTGACTGAGTTAGGTAGCTTTACAAATCTTTCGTTTTTAGTATTTGATTTCCATAATTACTTTGATGGATTGATAGGGACTGACATAATTAGTTCACTAGGCATAATTATACACATACAAAATTCGATATTGGTAAAAGAAAATCTCAGAATAGAACTAAAATTCAAACCAAATTTAATTTATAAAGCTAGTGTCATACCTCCCCTATGCAAATCAATTTTTTGCTTACTAGCATATACATAAAACCCACTCATATAAGCCCAGAGTTATTGATTCCAGTAGGACTTGCCGCCCAAAAGTGGTATGCCCATCTGGAAGTTATTAATAGTTCAAATTCTGAACAGCATTTTATTGTAGAACAACCCATCAAAGCCGAAGAAGCAGGAAAATACTTCCAATTTCACAATTTTTCAATTCAAGGTAACCAAGTATCTGATAGCGAATCCAAACTAAGTGATCTTATTAGCACCCATCACTTGAACATTGAGGAAAAAAGAAAAATCCTTAGATTCTGTTCAAAATACAATGATATTTTTTTAAAAGAAGGTCAGAGCTTAACGTTCTCATATAACATTAAACACCAAGTTAGAACTAAGGACGATTTACCAATTTACACCAAGTCCTACAAGTACCCTTATATTCACAAAGACGAAATACGTCAATTAGTCAAATAAGTGACTTGCTCAGCCAAGGAATAATTCGACCAAGCTTTTCGCCAATTTGAATCGTCCCAAAAAAGATATCCGAACATCAACGATATACTAAACAAACTAGGCAAAAGTTTGTACTCCAGTACTATTGATCTCGCTTCGGGATTTCATCAAATCGAAATCAAATCCAATGACATACCGAAAACTGCCTGTTCAGTGGACAACGGTCATTTTGAATTTGTCCGTATGCCGTTCGGTCTAAAAAATGCCCTATCGACCTTTCAGAGGGTAATGCACAATGTTCTGGAGAATTTACAAGGGAAAATGAGCTTGGTGAATATGGACGATATAATCGTCTACTCGCCGTCATTGCAAGAGCATATGGAAAACCTTGAGGCCGTTTTTCGCAAATCTAAAGACACAAATACATAAATCCAGTTTCTACAGAAAGAAGTATCTTTTCTCGGGCATATTATTACACCAGAGGGAATAAGACCCGATAAAACGGTTTCCATTACCTAAAACTCCAAGACAAATTAAAACCTTTCTGGGCCCCATTGGGTACTGCAGAAAGTTCATCACGGATTTTGAAAACCTAGCGAAACTACTAACAGAATGCCTACGAAAAGGCAAAAACATCAAACTTGATTTTGAATTCATTGATTTTTTTGAGACCTGTAAGGCTCTTCTTAAAAATGACCCCCTTCTTAAGTACCCTGATTTCGACGCCACTGAAATTCGATCAACTGTACATTCCGGTAAGGAAAATTTAGGAGATGGCATGCCAATATCCTAAAAATCGAAATAAAGGCTAAAAGAGCTTTAAACGTAGTGAGGGACGTAACTGAAAACGATGAACAAGAAAGATTAATTAGGCAATACCTAACCAGACTCACCCCCTTTGAACAGGCTATATAAATATAAATGCACCATTTCCAACTTCTGATACATTCAACAGCGAACAAGAATATCTTCAAAAGTATAAACAAAATTTCGAGGACTTGAAAAAAATCATAGCCTACACACAAAACAAAATTAAAATTATATTATATTATATTAAAATTATACGACCCTCAAAATTATGAACCTGGTTATTTTCGAACGAGATGAGCTTGCTGCCAAATTTAATAATTTTTCTATAACAAAAAATTACAAAATTACTGTAATTACCCAAAAATTCACCAACAAAAAATTAAAAGCAAAAAAAAATAATTTAGTTCCATAAAGACTATATATATTTATCTTTATATCTTATGTACATGATACTTACTAAAGAAAGTACACATTTTGTATAATATTATTTTTTTTGTATTATTATTTTTCTTATATGTATACTACTACTTTATAATAAGTATTGAAGTAAATACATCAAATTTGAATTGTAAATGTATAAAGCAAAAAGAATATATGCATATTTGTACACTCATATTTTAAACAAATATTAAAAAACAAAACAAAGAAGTAAATAAATGTAAAACATGAAGTATATAATTGTAACATGTAAACCAAAATTGTTCAAATTAATATAAGCAGCTTATGTATCTAATATTGTAAATGACGAATTGCTATTGTTAACGATTTCCCACAATATGCGTAAAATCGATTCTTTGGGGGGAGGAGTTACATCATGGCAACCATGCCAAGATTCGGTAACATCGATCACCTAGCAACAACTACGAGTAGACACTTGGCTTCATCCACATGTTCTATGTTATCAGTTTCCTTCAGTGTTCCTTATCCTCTCATTTATTTCTGCGTAAAGCGTCTTTTCCTAATTTCCTCTTTACTCAAATATTTGTTTACGAGTAACTGTTTTTTCCTTTGTCATCGTTGTTTTTAAAACCAAATATGTACATTGATGCTGAATGATCGAGTTAGTTTAGATTTGACCGACAAAGAATGCAATTGTTAAATAAATTTTAGCTAGAATAGATTTAATCTGTATTGCGAATCATATCACTGTAATAGTGGTGATCTAACTGGCGCAGTCCGTATTTGACGGAAATTTCGAAAGAATATCGAAGTGGTTTTTAAATTTAAGTGGTTTAAAGAATATCTAATACTAAACAACAAAATTATAAAAAGTTTTAAATGTTAAAAGGGTTAAACATAAAGGAAATAGAAAATAGAAGAGACAGAAAATAGAAACAGAAATGCAAAAAAAATCAACATCGTATAAATCGACAAACACCTATACAATAAAGAACGTATTTGAATATAAATATATACGTAGTCTTCTGTCAGAAATTCTTCCGTTGTTTGCTTTATTGTTTTATTTAATTATGATTTATTATAAATTCCTCATGTTTCCTCATGTGTTATATGTGTATACCAATACAATATCAACTGATTTGCTCATTTTTCAAATTTGTTTCTTGGCTGTGTTTCATCTGTCACATTCGCATATGCACGGTGGGATTCATTTCACACTAGCTCATGCTTAACGAAACATTTGTGTTTTGCACTTGGTTAACGAAATGTTCGCAATCTTTCATGGACGATATTATAGGTTGATTCATAGCGGTGTGTGTATTCGCTCACTCACCCATGCGAGTTATGCCAGCGCCAACAACCGCATCAACACCAGTCAGCAGTGCACCGGATGTCCAACGACCTGATTTAAGTTCAGCAAGAATCTAAATCTAAAATCAGCATTAAAAGCTTGAATGGAGTTGCTAACAACATCGTTTGTCAATGGATCACCGAGATTAGCTGATGTAGTGTGGTTATTCAGAAACGTATCTCCCAGTGCATTAGCTTTCTCTACATCACTGTAGAATGTTCCTGTTGCGTTGGTCAAAGATGGTAATTTTCTATTTCTATTCCTGACAATTCGCACTATGTTCCAGAAAGGTTTTGAGTTCTTATCTAGACCATTAAGTTTTTTGTTCCAATTGTCGTTGCGCGTTTTATTGATATGATCAGCTATCAAACGACTTATAGATGACATATACATTTTGTAAATTGGATGTCGGTATCTTTGCCAATACCTCTTATACTTATTTCTGAACTTAATCAGGATGAGAATATGCATAGGTAGGGCGTTAAATTGGTGTCTAACCAAAACCCTTGGAACACTGCCATACCAGGAACCCAAAATGTGTTCAATAAATTGTTCGACAATATTATCCACATCGTCCTTTTTTGTAATATTATCAAGAATCATACGTTCTGTCGAAGTTTGACTTTGATCTGGGATCGAAAACGCCCCCAGTTGGTATTTTTCAGATCAAGAATATATTTTTCATGATTCTGAACTGTGCATCGTACCCGACACAAAACCGGATTAGGATCTGAGCTGAGCTCATTTACAGAAATAGGTTCGGAAATGAAACTTGAGCAATTTGTAAAGAACAAATCTAAGACAGAAGGATTACCACGAGAGGAAGGTGGAACGTATGTTGGAGAGATCGGATACAAAATAGAAAATGGCATCGCTAAATGTAAATCGGAAAGAATATTTCCCCAGGCGTTGGATCTTACACAACCCCAATTCATGTGCCTACAATTTAGATCACCTCCATTCAAGAATTCGCCAGGTATACTAAATAATTTCCTCATGTCCCTACTGAGTACTCGTTTTTTTTCGTCCGATATGGTGCCACTAGGAAAATAAACACAAAAAATACTGATCGTTCTCTGATCATTCATTTTTATTTCTATTCCTACATTTTCTATAAGAACTGTCTGAACAAGTGATAAGAGCGAATGTTGAATAGTTTTTCTGATAAGTATTGCAAAACCCCCACCACTTCTATCTATTCTATCAACACGATAGCACTTGAAATCAGAGCAAGGAAGCGTATCATCATAACCAAGCCATGCTTCCGTGATAAGAGCAAGGTCAATATTATTACAGTTCAGAAAATGTAAAAGTTCTATAAATTTTGTTGCGTATGCTTCCAGCATTCCAAGTAACAATTTTCAAATCCCTATTAATTATCATTTGAGTATAAGAATTTAGTAGCTAATTGCGTAATAACTTGAAATTGATCAGTTTTGGTTTTACGAACAGATAATTTAGAAATTAATTCCATCGCTAGTGTATTGAGCTCTTCTGCAGAAAATAGTGCTGAGTTGTTGTTACATATTATTACAACAAAAAAACAAGTGTTTGTGTGAAGTGTTTCGGTGTCGAGTGCGTTCGGTCCGCTCCCTCTCGCCCCCTTCCTTCACAAGCCACTGCTGCGCATTCTCGGTCGCAACTCCCGTTTGATTTCATCAAGCGGGTTGATGCTATGACTGGGAGTGCGTAGCATCTGACGTAGCGGATTTTAGAAGTGTGAATTCGTTGGTGGACCAACTCCAATCGATGTATGGGCATAACACCTACATCGTTTGTTGTTGGGAAGCTATTACGGAATTTGCACTTCTCAACTCTGCCTTACCACACGCAGTCGGAGTTTGGTAATTTTATATCTCCGTCTTGTTTTCTATGGAAAACTTTAGGGTTGATGTGTGCAATGTTCGTGGGCTAAGAGTGAATCTCTTCGCTGTGTATGTCCACTTGTTTTTATATAAACCAGCTGTCTTGGCACTCAGCGAAACACAGGTAGGTGAGAATACCGAATTATCGGATTTGACCCTGCCCGGATATAGCTTGGTGCCTCTTTTCTTTTTTCACCGCGGTCTCGCCATCTACGTGCGTAGTGATGTAGCTTACCAAATTCAACCACAATATGGCCACTGCTCCAATCCGGAATTTAATTTTCTGTGGTTAAAAATCCATGTCCGTAAGCATTTAATCCACTCCTGTTTTATTTACAGAAGTCCAAACTTGGATAGCAATTCAACTTTTAACGAATTTGATGCGCTATCCGATTCCATCTCAAGAATTGTATCCCTGTATCCTCGCACTGAAATTGCCATTGCGGGCGATTTCGATGTACACAATTCTAATTGGCTTCTACATTCAGGCCAGACAACACCCGAAGGAAGGTATGTCGAAATCTTTGCTGAGCTAAACAATCTGACTCAGCTAGTAAATGAGCCCACACGAATACCTGACATCGCAGATCATTCCGCCAACACCCTGGACCTGTTTCTCACCTCTCACCCTGATAAATATTCTGTTGACATACTGTCGCCTCTGGGCTCGTCTGACCATTGTGTCATATCAGCTAATTTCTCGTTATCACCACACACAGTTAGACAACAAATTCCTAAAAGAACAGTATGGCTGTACGAGAAAGCCGATTGGAGCGGACTCAACAATTTCTTTCGGAATTTTAACTGGTCATTATGCTTCCTCGATAGTGACGTGGATGCCGCTGCTGATATGATCACAAACATTCTTCTGCTGGGCATGAGATCCTTCATTCCGCATAGAGTGAAAAGTATCAAGCCCAAAGAAAATGCATGGTATGACTCGAGCTGTAAAGAGGCTATCAGGTTGAGAGAGTTGAATTTCCGGGCATACAAAGCCAACCCTACTGAGGAAAACCGGATTAAGTTTAAACGGGCCAGAAATGACTGCAATGCAACTATCAGACGTGTGAAATTCTCCTATGATCAAAAGTTGAGGCAAAAAGTGCTTCAATGTCCCAAAGGTAGCAAAAACTTTTGGTCATTTGTAAAAAACATAAAGAATTCCACCTCGTCTTCAATTCCCACGCTCATTTACAATGACATTCCAGCTGTCAGCTCTTTAGACAAAGCCAATCTGCTTGCGGCGCATTTTGCAGCCAGCTCAACATTGCCAGATTCCAATATGTCTCCACCTGTACTTGAGAGCGTTGATTTCACCATGGGAAAAATCCATTTCCGCACTCGTACAGTTGCAAGAGTACTTAAAGATCTCGACGTGCACAAATCCGCTGGCCCGGATGGTATTCCCCCTATACTTCTGAAGAGGTGTTCTTCTGCGCTGGCAAAACCATTGCGTAAGCTTTTTCATCTATCCTACTCTTTAGGTCTCTTTCCGAGCAGATGGAAAACAGCATTTGTCCAGCCCGTCCCTAAAAAGGGCGAATCTTCGTCACCCACCTCGTACCGACCCATAGCACTTACGTCCCTTCTTTCTAAGGTCATGGAAACGCTGATAAATCGTCAGCTTATGAAATATCTTGAATCGCGGAAGCTTCTTAATGACCGGCAGTACGGTTTCCGTAGTAACAGGTCCACTGGTAATTTGATAGCTTATCTCACCGAAAAGTGGAACACATCTTTGCATAATGCAGGTGAAAACAAGATCATTGCACTTGATATTTCTAAGGCATTTGACAGAGTTTGGCATCAAGCTCTTTTGTCGAAAATGCGTGCATATGGTATCGATGAATCTCTTCTTCTATGGATTAGAAATTACCTTTCGAACCGTTCAATTCAAGTTGTTTTGGATGGGTTCAAGTCTGATATCCACCAAATAAATGCTGGTGTACCCCAAGGCTCTGTTCTGTCTCCGACACTCTTTCTCATTTTTATTAATGATCTCTTGTCTGCTACTTCTAATCCAATCCATTCCTTCGCTGATGACAGCACCCTCAGCTTTTCATATTCGTTCCGAGACTCACGACCCTGCCCTTCGGCCGTAGAATTGGAACGGCAGCGTATGTTAAGCTCATTGAATTCCGATCTTGACAGCATAATTAACTGGGGAAACAACAACAGAGTGGAATTCAATGCTTCTAAAACTCAATGCTGTCTGCTGTCACTCAAGCGAACCCTTGTTAATCAGCCATTATCCATGAATGGTGCTTGTGTCGATGAAACCGGAAAGCTTTCCATCCTTGGTATGTGTATCAACAGAACACTTAGTTGGAACGATCACATATTTGAGGTCGCCAAAAATGCTGCGAAATGTTTAGGTTTCCTTAATCGATGCAAGAAATATTTCACCCCCTCTGATTTGGCTTTCATTTATAAGGCGTATATCCGCCCCAAGCTTGAGTACAACGCTCATATCTGGTCTGGTGCCCCAAAGACCACCCTGCACCTACTAGATAGAATCCAAAAGCGAGCGATAAAACTTATAGGAGACAACAATGTCGCAAAGTCATTAGACTCGCTCGAACATCGACGTACCGTTTCTTCTTTGTCCGTATTTTATCGTTATTTCAACAAACGATGCTCAAGTGAGCTAGCCAACTGCATTCCTCCTCTCCATGAATTCACCCGCAATACTCGTCTCGCCAGGAATGCTCATCAGTTTACCCTTAAGCCTACTTTCGGACGCACAGTTAAATTTAGAGACTCGTTCTTCAGCCGTACTACGCGAATTTGGAATACTCTTCCCAGCCCTATATTTCCCACAGACTACAATCCGCAGATATTTAAGACCAATGTGCACAGGTACCTCCTCTCCCTTTCTCCCTCTATACCTTCGGCCCGTGCTGTGTCTTGACCCCGGACACTTAAGGGTATTAGCAATCCCTTGAGCGCGCGCAAATTATAAAAAAAAAAAAAAGAAAAAACATATGTTGCTAAATGTAATGTTGCTGGCTGTGTTGCTGGTGACCTTATTGCTGTTAACTTTGTTGCTGCCAGCTGAGTTCGATGTGTTGGCGATCGAACATGTTCGATCTATGTTACACCATGCATTTGATGAAGAGGGAGTTGCGTTTTTCTCTCTGCTTGTCGTTCTCTGCCGTATTTGGGGAAGTGTTGGAAAGTCCGTCAGTGAGGAGAATGAGATCGGTTTCTCTTTAGGATGTTCAGATATGATCGGAGGATTGATGACAAATTTTCCCCTTTCAGCCCTTTTTTTATCTCTAAATATTTAGATCGGGTGATGCAGGTGACGTCATTGGTTTTATGATTGCCACTGCAGTTTGCACACTTGTACGATGTGACACTCGTGCACTCAGTTGTATTATGTGGACCAGCGCAGTTGGCACAATAAGTTATTGTGTGGCAGTTTTTCTCGCCATGCCCAAAAAATTGGCAATTGTAGCATTGAGTTAGCTTACCACGTTGTTTTCTCTGATAGTTCCAACTCACTTGCACATGATTGATGGAGCGAAAGTTCTTTTTAAAGTCTTTTAACTGAATCGAACCACTTTCCAGTGAAATTAGATAGTAGAACTCAGTGTAGTGTTCAAACTTTTTGATGATTTTTTTAACTTCAATACATTTGAGTCCCAATTTAGTGAGTTCACCTTTAAGTTCAATACGATCAACATCACCCATTCCATACAAAAACACTTTGAAAGCTTTCTCACTCTTTAGGTCATGAGAAAAATATTGGCAATTACAACTATTAAGTGTTTCCAATACGCGGTTGTAAGATTCTATTGTCTCGCAAGAAATCTTTATTCCGATTGAAATAATTTTAATAAAATAATCAGTAATGTTTATCGATTGCATTAATTTGTGCACATAATCACTTGACTTTTGCAACACTTTTATGGCCGGAACATACACTTTTTAGTGGAATTGTTTGGCGTTAGAATGACATCCATGTCATCATTATCAGTATCCGGTAGTGTTTGTAGTTGACTCCAGAAATTAGTTCTGGAGTCTTTTTTAACTGAGTTTTTACGAGACATGATAACGCGCGACCTCTTTTCAAAGGACCAGAAAGTGTCCTCAGAGGAGGGGGATCTATTACGCTTAGCAATTTTAACAATTTACGCAATAGTCGACAACGGGGGATCAAACAAGAACCCGTCATTCGTTGATGAAACCTCCGGATTGACTGTGAAATGCATTTTAAATGATAATAGTGATTTGTTTTTTTCAAGAAGGCCAAACGCTTTCTCATGCTCATGAGATCAGACACGAAATAGTAACAAAATGTAGTAATCCCATTTATTCAAAAATTTATAGGTATCACCAAATTCATGAGCAAGAGATAAGTAAGCAAATCAAGGAAATGCTAGACCAACAAATTATTAAAGAGAGCAATTCGCCGCATAACTCTCCTCTCTGGATAGTACCCAAAAAATCGGATAATTCTGGGATAAAGAAGTGGAGAATTGTCATTGATTACTGAACGAAGTTACGGTTGACGATAAATTCCCGATCCCAAATATAGAGAATATCCTAGAAAAATTGGGTAGATCCCAATATTTTACAACTCTTGACCTAGCCAAGGGTTTTCATCAGGTACTAATCAGGGAAGAAGGTAGAAAAAAAACAGCATTTTCCAAACCATTAGGGCACTATGAATTCATTAGAATACCGTTTGGGCTTAAAAATGCTCCAGCTACCTTTCAGCGTTTGATGAATTCAGTCCTAAGGGAATAAATACATCAATAAGATATGTGTAGTATAAATGGACGATATACTAATATTCAGTACAAACATTGATGAACATGCTGAAAACATAAGTTCTTAATAAACTCCGGATACACAATCTCAAAATACAAATAGACAAATGTAAATTTTTTGCCAGAGAGACGGAATATTTAGGTCATATTTTGACCACTGAGGGAGTCAAACCTAATACGAGTAAGATTGAGAGTATTCAGAAACTTTAACTTCCAGAAACCTCTAAACAAATCAAATCTTTTTTAGGCTTAACGGGATATTACCGTAAGTTTATAAAAGATTATGCAAAAATTGCACATGGAATGACAAAATATCTAAGAAAGAATGCAAAAATCAACAAGAACGACTCGAATTACATTGATGCCTTTGAGAAACTAAAAATACTTTTAACGGAAACACCAGTTCTCAGGTACCCGGATTTTAACAAAAAGTTCAATTTAGTTACCGATGCTAGTGATTACGCTTTAGGTGCTGTTTTGTCTCAAGAGGAACACCCAATTTGCTATGCTAGCAGAACTTGAAATACTCATGAAAGGAATTACTCAGCGACAGAGAAAGAGCTATTAGGAATCGTATGGGCTGTAAATTATTTTCGGCCGTATATTTACGGAAGAAAGTTTGATTTAATGACAGACCATCAACCCCTTAAATGGTTACAAGCCAAGCATAAAGGGAAGGATATAAATCCTCGCTTACAAAGGTGGCTCCTCAAGTTAGGAGAATATAACATAAACATCGACTATATTAAGGGCAAGGATAATAAGGCAGTAGACTTTTTAAGTAGAATGAACCCAGACACAGGGGAAATTAATTTGACAGAGACGGTCAACCGAACCGAAGAGGAAATGTTTGAAATTGATCAAATAAGTCTTGATAACACAATCCACTCTCAAGAGGAGGAACAAGCAGATCATTTTCCAATATTAGATACAGTAGTTAATAGGTTCTTTAGTCAAATAATTTTAACAAATAATAAGAGTAAGGAATCTGAGGTATTTGACAAAAAAAGGAAAATATACATTAGTTTCCAAGACATAAAAAATGATTTCATGACGGATATATTTAGAAGGTTTGTAAAAAAGGGTAAGGTCGGTATATATTCTGAGCTTACAGAACATGAGTACAATCAGGTTCAGTTGAAACTCATAGAGCTATTTGGCACAAGCATTAAATTCGTAAAATGCTTATACAATGCTAAAGATATGGCAGACGAAGATGAAGCCTTAAAACAGATCCATAAGTACCACAGATGCGAAACTATGCATGCAGGTATAAATGAGAATTATGAAGGTCTTAAGAAATACCTATACATAAAAAATTTAAAACTGTTAATAGAAAAATATATTAATAACTGTGATGTGTGCAACCGTTCTAAATACGACAGACAAACCAATCAAACCCAAATACTATATCACCGAAACTCCGCAAAATATAAATCAAATCATACACATAGACACCTACACTAATTCAAAACATAATTTTATTACTTTTATTGATAAACTTTCTAAACAGGCAATGGCATTTCATTTGGAAAACAAAAACAACTTAACGCTTATTGAAAAAATAAGATTATTTATTTCAATTAGAGGTAAACCTACGGATAATGCATTCAACACTACAAATATAAAAGATTTTTTCAGACAAGAAGGAATAGAGGTACACTATACAAAACCTAATAGTCACACCGGAAATGCAGATGTAGAGAGACTTCACAATACAATTAGTGAGAAATTTAGGGTATTTGAAGCAATAAAATCCAATCTTACAGTGCAAGAAAAGTATAATTGCATAGAATTTTATAATAAATCCATACATTCTGCGATTAAATGTAGGCCAATAGATATATTAGATGGATAGGTCAATATACAAAGATTAGCTGACTTAATCAAGGAAAGTAAAATACAATTAATTGAAAAGGCAAATAGGAAAAGGGAAAATTTTACTGTAAGAGGATCAGAAGGTTATGTTAAAAATTACCGAGCATTGAGGCATAAAAATCAACCTAGGTATAGGAAGTTAAACCTAGAAAATATCCGACCAAATTCACAGGTCAACTGGATATTGATAATATTGAGATTGCTGACGTCGGGAATTAATGCAACTTTAATGATAGACAAAATTAGTAGTAACTCCGGCTTTGTAGAAGTAAACATTGGAGATATCCAAATAATAAAGAATTACGATATCATACTACATATTATTAACCCAGTTGAAATTCAGCAAATACTTATAAAACTAGAAGATAATTTAATGAAAAATATAATGAAGACGGAAGAGAAGTACTCATCAACGAACTAAAATCTCTTACCTATAAGGTACAAACAATAATACCGCATAGACATGCTAGAGTACTTATTAACATAGCAGGAACAGGAATGAAATGGTTATATGGTACCATGGATGACGACGACAGACAACATATCGAGGAACATTTACGAATTGTGGACACAAATAACCACAACTTAATAGAACAGAGTAACCACCAAGTTTTTATTAACGACCACTTGAATAGTACTTTTATAATGCTTAAAAAGGCAATTGAAAATGATAGAACTGATATTTTAAAACAGTTCGACAATGTTAAAACCGATATCATAAAGTTAATTAATAAAATTAGATATTTAGAATTATTATCACAAATTAGAATAATCAAAGACAATGTTGAACAAATTCAAAACAATATAGCTTCAAGTAGGTTAGGAATAATGGGAAATAACATATTAACTAAGGATGAGATATTAAGATACGATATAGATTTTGAAAAATTAAAGTACATTAAACTTGGTACGGTCAAATATAAAAGTAATAAGATTATCTTTGCAATTAAACCTAAAGAGACTATAGAAACAAAAAAATATCTTATCACTGGTCTCAGTAATGAGAATTATGAAAAAATTGTTATGGAAGACGAAGAAATTGTAAAAATTAATAAAACAGTATACTATTAATAAAAACACCGATTTAAAGAATTTAAAGGAATCCAACTCATGTTTATATAGTCAGAATTGTAAAAAAATTAAAGATTTTAAAATGGAACTTATTGAAATTGAAGAAGGTTTAATATTACTAAAGAATTATAAAAATGTTAGTTTAAATAGTACCTGTGATGAGAGAATTCTTCGATTAAATGGAAACTATTTATTGAATTATAACGATTGTGAATTACAAATTGGAAACCAATCATTCAGCAATAGAAAAGAAATGTTTGAACAAAAATTCGTAATACCTAATGAAATCGAACTTGATCAAATTAAGGATCAACTCACTTTTGACGAAATTGTACTAAATCAAATAGAAAATATAAAACATATAAATGAACTAAAGTATGAAAGAAGAAATCATTTAATATTCAATTTATGCATAGCAATTATTGTATTGTTCCTCATCATAGCATTAACCATATACATTTATACAAAAACAAACAAGTTAGGAAAAGTAATTATTAAAACTCAGGGGAGTTATTTAAAGTATTTAAAGAGTTATTTAAAGTACATTAAACTTGGTACGGTCAAATATAAAAGTAATAAGATTATCTTTGCAATTAAACCTAAAGAGACTATAGAAACAAAAAAATATCTTATCACTGGTCTCAGTAATGAGAATTATGAAAAAATTGTTATGGAAGACGAAGAAATTGTAAAAATTAATAAAACAGTATACTATTAATAAAAACACCGATTTAAAGAATTTAAAGGAATCCAACTCATGTTTATATAGTCAGAATTGTAAAAAAATTAAAGATTTTAAAATGGAACTTATTGAAATTGAAGAAGGTTTCATATTACTAAAGAATTATAAAAATGTTAGTTTAAATAGTACCTGTGATGAGAGAATTGTTCGATTAAATGGAAACTATTTATTGAATTATAACGATTGTGAATTACAAATTGGAAACCAATCATTCAGCAATAGAAAAGAAATGTTTGAACAAAAATTCATAATACCTAATGAAATCGAACTTGATCAAATTAAGGATCAACTCACTTTTGACGAAATTGTACTAAATCAAATAGAAAATATAAAACATATAAATGAACTAAAGTATGAAAGAAGAAATCATTTAATATTCAATTTATGCATAGCAATTATTGTATTGTTCCTCATCATAGCATTAACCATATACATTTATACAAAAACAAACAAGTTAGGAAAAGTAATTATTAAAACTCAGGGGAGTTTTCATCCAAAAGGGGAAGTAGTTATGTCAGTGCCAAAAACCCCAGCCAAGGTTCATGTTAAGGATTAAAACTACAACGAGACAACAATTTGAGTACATGGTCTCCTTAATTTATGAAGTTTGCCAATGCAAAAGGTGGCTTCGTTCCTCCATTGCGCAATAAACCGAACGGAGAGTGATGGTACTTGATTGAATTTTCTTGGGTGAGAACTAGTATGGAATTTTGTCACCTCATTTCTTGAATGCAATCAAGAATACACATTTTGATGTGAGGTGTCACTTCGCCTATGAGAATAGGGGTGAATGAGTAGTTGAAAATAAATCCGTTTTTTTGATTTTAGCGTGTGAAAAGTGTTTGTTTGTTTCCGCCTTTAAGTTTGGCTGAGTTCGTAAATGTCAAAAAAATGCATATCGCGTAAGCATAACTGCCTTTTTGATGCTATGCAATGATTTTTGATGTTGCGATGCATCACGATAATCTGTGAAGCTCTAGTTGCTTTTGTTTGCACAGCGGCTACTTTCATATGACGTATTAGAACCCCATGCAACGCGACGCAATGCATCATTGCCAAATTTTTGCAATTAAGAACGCTTGACGTTGTAGTACCGCGCTAATACTGCGTTTCAAAACTCAGCCTTTCTGTTGACATGCAAATTCCCCCGATGACGTAACGCAGGGTCTCAATAGAACTGTCCACCACACCTTATATTCCTTCCACCATGATTAAAAGATTGGTGAAAACATGTGAAATATGCAAAGAACGAGCGGCAGCCAAAAAATTAGAATCTTACTTCTATCCCAAAATATCCTGGCCATACCGTGCATATTGATATTTACTCCTAAGAGAAAGAAATCGTGTTAACCGCTATATGTAAATTTACTAAATTCGCTAAAACTTTTTAGAGCCATTTGTTCCTAAGCCGCGTCAAAGAAATCGATTTAGAATTCCATGGACAAACAAAAGCTCAGTAAATCTACGAAATGTTAAAAGGAAAGCATATTCAAACTATGTTTCAAATAAAACGAGTTTAAATCGTGAACGATTTTTGAGATTCAGGAAAGAATATGAGTTCTTGATTTTTATATAAACAATACATCTTGTCGGTAGAAACTTCGGTAGGGAGCAATGGTGCATCATTTTGGAATTACGTTAATTCAAAAAGAAATTCCTTGGGCTTGCGCAAGATAATGGAATTTGGTAACGTAACTTATGAAACCTGTGACCTATTTGCCAACTTTTTTGAGTCTGTCTATAATGGGTCTCCGGTCCAGACAACGATGAACCATTACTCTAATATCCCCGAGGTTCTGGATATAGGTGTATTGGAATTTACGGATCACGATGTAATAAATGCCTTAACTAATCTTAAGGTAAATTATAGCCCAGGCCCTGATGGGGTCCCGGCTGGTATTTTAAAA
Source organism: Eristalis pertinax (assembly GCA_907269125.1). Taxonomy (NCBI): domain Eukaryota; kingdom Metazoa; phylum Arthropoda; class Insecta; order Diptera; family Syrphidae; genus Eristalis; species Eristalis pertinax. Next base: position 88,884,956 of record OU026145.1, read on the forward strand.
AAAAGAATTAGAAGAATTTTCTTTAATCAATCCCTTAAACTGGGTGAATTTTTAAATAAATGGAAGTATTCTTTTCTGACGCCTGTATATAAAAGCGGTTTAAGGCAAAAAGTAGAAAACTATCGACCAATATCCAAGCTTTCATCGATACCAAAGTTATTTGAAAGTATTGTAAAAGAAAAATTATATTTCATGGTAAAAAATATTATTTCTAATAACCAGCATGGCTTTATGCAGGGCAGGTCATGTACAACTAATTCATCATTATTTTCAAATAACATTTATACAAATTTAGAAAATCAATTACAAGTTGATGTACTTTACACCGATTTCTCGAAAGCCTTCGATAAAGTACATCACACTTTGCTTTTAAACAAGCTAAAGTCTTTGGGATTCCATTCGTCAATGTTAGAGTGGTTTTCCAATTACTTAAAGGACAGGAAGCAATTGGTAATGATCGATAGCTTGAGATCTCTAGTAATAAAAGTTACATCTGGCGTTCCACAAGGTAGCCATATGGGGCCATTACTCTTTCTATTGCTTATAAATGATGTTCACGAAATTTTCAAATATTGTATTTATCTATAAATAGTTTAACTGATTGTAATAATTTCCAATTGGATATCCATGCACTAGTGGAATGGTGCAAGCACAATGGACTAGAGCTGAATATTAAAAAATGTAATATCTTTACGGCATATCGAATTACATCCCCGATTGTCTATGATTATTTCATAAATGATCATAGACTTAGTCGCCTAGAAGAGGTTAAAGATCTGGGTGTAATTTTTGATACTAACTTAAATTTTGCATCACATTATGATTATACAATTGCGAAGTCTAATGCTATGTTAGGTTTTCTGAAAAGAAATAGTAGAGATTTTCGGGATATAACTAGTCTTAAGTTCGTTAGTCAGACCGTATTTAGAATATTCTTCAATCATTTGGGATTCCCCATATGATACACAAGAACTCAGATTCGAAAGAGTACAAAAAAATTTCACGAGATAAATTAAATTGTAAAGTAAATTGTATTCCTTCGAAGAACTCCCTAAATATGACGATAGATGTAAAATAATAGGCTTGCAAGCCTTAAGATTCAGGCGTAAGGCAGCGTCAGCCATGTTCATCCGCGATATTATTAATTGCCGTGTAAATTCACCAGACTTACTTTTTCTCATGAATATATATGCTCCCCAACGATCTCTTCGCATGAGAAATTTACTATACGATAAGAGGCATAGAACCAACTATGGTTGTCTCGATTGGAGTTTAAAAAATTGATCCATGCACTATGCTTTAATTAATACTGTTTATTTGATGTAATCTATGGGATGCAAAATCGGTAGATGATCCTTAGTCGCGCAGCAAAATCTGCAGTGTAAAGCGATACTGAGAGTTAACACTTAGAGAACGTAGTGTTTTGTGTACTCTGTGATGGAAAAACAAAAAAAATTCAATCGAGAGCTATTACCGACATTAGGCTGCCGCTTCGAGAAATATTGTTGTCATTCGGCGTGCTAATTAGTCTTCCATCATTGGATTACTCCAATGATGGAAGACTAATTAGCAATTTCCATTTACATTACACCACCATAAAAGTGAAGTAAATAGTCAACCAGTTGAACCCTTTCTTGGAAGAAACCTCCGAATAACTCCGAAAGAACCCGTCAACAAAACATACAGAAATTAACACATAAACAGCAAAAAATATTAAGTATCATAACAAGAAAAGAGAACCAAGTAAGTCTTACAACCCAGGAAATCTAATTGTAGTTAATCGCAATAAAAAGGTTAGGCTCCAAATTAACATTTCGGTATCGAAAGAAATAGTCAAAGAAGATAAAAATACGACAGTTATAACAGAGTCAGGGAAAACTTTGCACAAAAGCGATGTACGAAACTCACACTCATACTCCAAACTATTTTTATTTCAGACTTGCGTTCTATTATGTAACAGGAAAAATCCAAATCTTAGATTTATCGAATTCGCAGTATATCTTATTGCTTTCAGGACAAGCGAAATTACAAGATGGAAACTTGAAAACAATCCACGAAATTGATATTGGATAATACGAACAATTTCGAATTAGCATCGCCAAGACACTCAAACTAAATTCAACAAAATTATCCTCTATTGCCTTGCGAATATTATGAAGAAATTCCTCCTTATTATGAAGAACTTTCCGATGGAAAATTTCACTGAATTTCCCAACATTTTATTAGAGAAAAGAAAGGAAAGTGTCTCATAAATTTATTATTTTGGTTTGAATTTTGGTTAAAATACTTATGAGCTTGTGCGTGTTTCAATTTACTGCAACAAATAATAGACAGAATAAAGCATCAATTAGCTGAATGAAAAAGTCGTCAGATACTGCTAATCCTAAACCCTAAACCTAACACACGCTAAATTCATCGCCAATTTGTTCAATGTGTATGTTATTTCCTTTGTATGATCCCTTCTGTCTCACTTCCTTTGCGTGAATGTGTGAAAATGTAATGCTACGCTCTATTTACAGGAATACTTTGCATCAATTAAATTATTCAGAGTAATATATATCTGATAATTTGCTAAGAACAATGGCTACAAATATACCTAACTCCTACAAACTTGCAATTAACTTTCATGCCTATTTCTGTAAAAAATTAGCACGGAAGCTGTTTATTTTAAGTGATGCAAGCAAATGTTTCAATAATATTGTTATTATTAGTTACATGTGCATATGTTTCGTGTGAATGTTTTTTTTCGATAAATACATACATGCATGAAGTATTGTATTCATAAATAATTAATGTAGAGAATGGCAAAATTATTTTCCCTAGTACCTCAGACTGTAACTAGCAAAACGATACTTCTTGAACATTCGTAAATAAATTATGTTCGAAAATGTTTTCTTATTGGGATTATGGATTGTGCCTTGAATTCCCGACTGAAATTTCAGATTTATTTGATCATTCAAGTGCATAAAAGCAGGACAACACTACAAATTCAGTTCTATATACATATTTCTATCTTCTTCAAAATTTAAATTTGCTCCTTTCTTCGCATAGAGAGGCCATTAGCAATATCTGATGACTTTTTCATCCAGCTTATTAATGCCATATTTTTAAGCTGCTATTTTATTTGTTGCAGTAGACCTTTAAATTGAAACACACACAGTATTTTCACCAAAATTCAGTCCAAAATACTCATGCATGATAAGCATGAATAAATAAGCTCCACAATGCACGTATTAATAGCCTAACTAAAATCACGAATCACGAAAAATAATGACTGTACAAACTGCCCTACATCGATATTGACGTTTATGATCAGTATGCACTGAAGTTTACCTAAGTTAGTATGATCGTATATCTGCATCAATGAATAGCGAATTAGTTACGTGTAATCTTTCAAATAGCCAGGCCATCCCCACAATACATGAAATATCACCCGAAATAATCACCCCGGTTACGAAAGTCGTGTCACTTGAACGACACAAGGCGATTTGAGAGTCGAGTCACTCTACAGGCGTTTAAGCATCGGTATTACGAACCTTAATCGACTCGAGCTTATGTTCCACACACATTCTAAAGCTGCCATTCGAAAGCTTTCTGTTAATTTGAAAGCTCAATTTGTTAACTGGGGTAGTTTTCATAAATTCTACCGGAATAAACATTTTTAATTGTTGTCTTGAGGTGTTTGCTTAATAAAATTATTCGCGCAATTTAAAGTAAATATGGACGGCATTGCTAGTATATTTATTGGATTAGTGAAGATAACGACTATCAAGAATTGCAGAAAAGAGAATTAATTAACATCAGAGGAAGTATTTGATTAAAATGCAATCCATTTGATTTACCAGATGCTAAGGAAGTTATATGCATTGTACAATTGTGATAAATTTCTTTCCATCCAGTTTTATTTGCACCCGTTTGAGAAAAACCTCTTTTGAAATTTGTTGCTAAATTCATATTTTCCTCCACCAGTTCAACCAGTAGCTTTATTTGTTTTGGGCAGAAAATTTTGACCCTTTAGATATAAACACTAAATACATTTTACACCATTCCAGTTAAAACACAAGGAAAACTCACGTTTTTACTTGTTTTTCTACTAGAGTCGTTCACAAAATTCAAACCGCCTTCTTTTGTCGTGTTACTCGTCGTTTTGGTGTAGTAAATCGACTTTCGGAACACCGATACACAACAAGTGTCACACAAAATATACGTTCCACATAAGCTTATCGCTAGAAGTCGTTTTGTGGCGTAAAACGACTACTTTATCGACAATCGTAATGCCGACATCACAGAGGTGTTTCGACACAAGTCGTTAAACGACTTTCGTAATCGGGGTGAATATCACTGAAGCCTCAAAACTGAAAACTAGCGTCGGAATCTTACTGCCACATTCCTAATCAAATCCGAAAATATCTGTCCCTCGTGATGATGGGTGAATTACATATGAACACAAAAGAGATTCGGCTACCCCAACCTGAAGACTAATCACAAACAATCATTACCTACGGGGCAATTATTTCCTTTGGCATTTGCTTGTTGGTCATAGCAGTAAAACTATTTTTTACGAGACGGGAAAGTACGAAGGTAATAATTCAGGAACCAGAGACGAGAGACAAGAAATATTGAAATGCCCACGTACAATCAAAATACACCCAACAAAATTCTATGGCCTACCTTACTTTAAAGCGATTGAGGACCATCGCATTTTGCATCAGTGCCAACAGCCATAGCTACGTATGAGAAGACAAGAAAAGAGTAAAATGTGTTCTGTTTTTTGTTCGTATGAAGGGTGATCATTCAGAGTGACAGTTGTTGTTTCAAAGTTGACAGATGTGAATTGGAAGTGCTTCTGTAAAAATTAAATAAAACGTAAAAATAAAACAAAAAGAAAAAAACGAGTGTACAAAGTACATTTATTAAAGTAACTTAATTTAATTGTAAAATTGGTAAGATGGATAAGCGTTGTGTAAGTTGCAAGGATCCGTTACAGCTTGACGGTGACTTCATAAACTGTTCATCCTGTAATGGAAATATGCACTTTAATTGTTGCTCAATATCTCAAAATTCCTACCGGAAAGTCCCAACAAACCAGAAAGAACTGGTCATGTACTTGGGGCAAGGCGTAGGAAAAGGAGGCACCAGAAGACGGAGTGCAAATTGCGAAGCGATTAAGGCCAGTGGAGTCCCCACAGAAAAACTACCACTGAATTACTGTCTAATAACAGTTCAGTCAACAAAGAGCAGGAAGAAATAAAGACACTTTTAAAGGAATACGCCAAATCTGTCGAATACACAATAAATAAGTACGATGAAATTAATATTTCACTGGAAAAAAATAGCACACTATTACAAAAATTAATAAAAGAAATCGAAGAATATAAGAAACAAATAGACATAAAAGATGCTCAAATTTCAAATCTTCAAATGTATTGATACAATGGAACAAAAACAAATTGACAAGAACATAGAAATAAAAAATGTTCCCATGTCAAACATAGAAAATTATTTTCACACCATACGAGCCATTGGCGAAACACTTAATACAGAAATTACCGAAAACGACATCGAGGAAATGTATTCTTTTAGAGACAAAAAAAACCAACCAAATGAAAAACATTGTTGTAAATTTCACTCGAAAACAAACTAAAGTTTCTTTCTTAGAACGTACAAAAACCCGATTCGTCGATATACAGATAATCAATGATATCGAACAAAATTACATACATATGGTAATCCCACAACATCGTAAGTACACTAATGTACAAAATTCATAAAGCAATTATGCCAGGCGAACTTAAAGAAATAATGAATATCTGAATCGCAAGAAGATGCATGTTTTTAATAAAAAATAAAAAATTAATTTTCGTGTATATCTCTAAATGTGAGATCGTTGAGAACTAATTGGAATGCATTTGTCTTATATGTAAGTGATTTTTTGTCCAGTATTGATGTAATTATATTGTTTGAAATAAATATTACGAAAAAAGAGAATTATCTGTATAAAATTGGGGGATATAACAGCGAATTCTTCAATAGAAGCAACTCAGGAGGAGGAGGAATAGCAGTTTATATGAAAAAAGACATTTGCTATGAAGGAATAGATCGAAGAAGCAGTATGTATGAAAATATATGTCTAAATGTTATACGTGGAAACTTCGTGTCTTCAATTTTCTCAGTATATAGACCACCAAAGCTAAAGTGAAGAGCTTCATTCACGAACTTAGTGAACATATCAACTCAGTTGGAATGGGAACGAATTTGATAATAATGGACGATATAAATATTAATATTGTAGTAGATTAAATAAATATGTAATTTTGACCGAACCTGTACTCGATGACAGCGCGGTGTTATCGATTATTACGAACCGCAGCCAACTTCGAGTCGGGATCGGCCATTAAAAAAAAGGAAGAGATCGCCACGTAGACACATACATATCTAAAGTTGGAAAGAAAGAAAAACGTGTTCCAAGCAAATAAAGCGCAATTGCAAAAGGAAAAGCGTAGTTTTTAATTAATCCTTACTACAACATCAGATGTGGGGTACACATACTAAAAAATTCAACGTAGCGTGAAGAACCATCGAAATCTCATAATGTCCAGCAAAAAATTAACCAAAGCGCAACTTCAAGAAGCCATTCAAGAGGCGCGTGTGACCGTGCCAGCCTCGGCAACGTTAACCCAGCTGCGCACTCTCTTCGAACAGGAGTTGCGTTCAAATGAACAACAGGAGGATCGCAGCGACTATGAAGACTTCGATGACGCTTCGCCTTTAGCACCTCCGACGACTTCAGTGACTACTGCCGATATTTCTGCCACTTCTGGAGCCGCGAGCACCACTACTGCGACTTCAGCGACACTTACTGCTGAAACTTCCGTCACTTCAATTATGCCAATGCTATGCCACAGTGCTACAATCTCAGGTGGGACTGCAAGTAGCGCCGCTACGCCTTCAGATGTGGAGGAGGAACGTGAATTGGCTCGTCTCGAAAGGCGTAAACGTATAGCAGACTTGCGACGAGAGCTCGAAGAAACGGAGCTAACATCATCGACTAGACGAGTGGACTTCCGCGATATAGAGAAAGCAGTCCCTCCTTTCTCCGGTGACGATTCGTACGGCATCAAAAAGTGGATAGCCTACTTTGAGGACGTGGCTCTGTCGGTGGGTTGCGACGACAGGAGCAAATACGTTTGTGCAAGGAGACTTCTGAGGGGTCTGCGAAGATGCTACTACGAACTGCATGAGTGGGCAATTGGGACTGCCTAAGAAGACTCCTGGTTAAGGCATTCGACAAGCGCTTGACCAGACAGGAGGTCTACCGACAGCTGAGCCGCCGAGTGCGTCAACGTGATGAGAGTTTGTTACATTATGTTCTCTCTATGCAAGAGATCGCCCCCTATTCGGATGTGGATAAAGCTGACCTCATCGAGCATATCATCGACGGACTTGCGGACTCATCATCAACCGTTTCCATGCTTTATGCCGCCAATTCAATTGCGGAACTTAAGTGCTTGCTGCCACGCTACGAGAAGAGGTGTGCAGTCAACCCAATTACGACGGCTCGAACCAGCGAAAGCGCAACACGACCATCAGCAATTGCCACTTCAACAGCGAAGAGTTCTGACACCATGTCACTTGACGGTCCAATCAGGTGCTTCAATTGTTCGAGCTATGGGCATATTGCAGTCAACTGTCCAAAAGAGAAGAGGCCGCCTGGGTCATGCCGTTATGGTGATCTGGGCCACGTCTACAGGCAGTGTCCGAAAGCGGTAAAAAGAAGGCGGGTAGGCGGCATAAGCAGAAGAACACGTGGGGCAACTTCCGACGACGAGTTAGGGCAGTCCGTGAACTCAGTTCAGTTGGAAACTAAGTGCACAAACTTTGCTAACATTGAGTGTATTTTTGATACCGGTAGTCCGGTTAGTTTTATAAGAAGATCTGTTGTACCTCAGGACCATTAAGTGGAGAGCTTAAGTTATTCCAATTACCGGGGACTTGGGGACGTCAAGATATATACCTACGGTACGCTTTCGTGTTATCTTATGATTGCCGGGAGAATAAAAAAACTTTCACATATGATTATTCCAGATAAAGTTACATTTATGCCTTTGATCCTCGGGCGTAATGTACTTCATATCTTCAAATGTGTTTCTCATTCCGAACAAAAATGTTCTTCAATTGTTAATAAACGTTCATTAACTAATCATTCGTATTTGTGCACTTATGTTCCAAACCCATTAGATAGTAAGGCAACTGAAGTTGAAGAAAATTGTATTGCAAGCAGTAGTGATCTTTGTGGCGACGGCGAAGTAGAACAGAATGATAAATTGGTATTAGGACCGGGATTAGATACAATAACGTCTGAAAGGGTGCGAAAGGTGATTTCCAATAATTACACGAAATTTGATAAATCAAAAGTGACTCCTCTGGATTACGAAATGCACATTAGACTTACGACGGATACACCATTCTTTTGCCCTCCGCGACGGTTGTCTTTTGCAGAGAAGCATGAAGTTCACCTAATTATTAAAGACCTTTTGATCCGAGGAGTGATAAAACATAGTGACTAGCCTTGTTTTGACGAAGAAAAAGCCTGGTGAAATAAGAATGTGCGTGGACTACCGTGCCCTAAACAAGCACACAGTAAGGGATAACTAACTTCTCCGTCTTACCGAAGGCTGTCTCGAGTACTTTACAGGCAAAAAGGTATTCACATTGCTTGACCTTAAGAGTGGCCATCTTACATCTTTCGTAACGCCAACGGGACAATACGTAACGCCTCGGGATGCCTTTTGGCACTAAGAACGCTTTTAGTGTCTTCCAGCGCTTCATCTCCCGTGTCTTCCGTATGTTTACGGACTCTAAGCAAATTGTCGTTTATATGAATGACATTGTTATTGCGAGTCATAATGTGCCCGATCCTTTACTATTACTGAAGAGTGTTTTGCGAGGCCTTGCGGAAACTGGATTCGAGCTGAAGTTGTCCAAGTGTAGGTTTGTGTTTTCCACGATAGATTACCTAGGGTATAAAGTGACGGAACAGGGGATACAACCAAGTGACTCCCATCTAAGGGCCATTAAACGATATCCTATTCTTAGGAATTGCAAAGAGTTGCATTCGTTAATTGGATTAAGTACCTATTTTCGCCAATTTGTAAGCTCGTTCTCCAGGATTGCACGACCATTGTATGATCTTTTGTAAAAAGATAAGCCTTATGTTTTTACTCCCGAGTGTGAGCGTACTTTGAAGAGTAGTTTGACATCCCCACCCGTACTAGCAATCTACGGCCCAACGCTTGAAACGGAATTGCATTGTGACGCAAGCTCTTTGGGTTACGGTGGTGTTCTTCTGCAGCGACAGGATAACGGGAGATACCACCCGGTATCCTATTTCTCTAAAAGTACTTCAGTCCAAGAGGCCAAGTACCATAGCTTTGAGCTAGAAACGTTAGCTATTATATCAACCCTTCGACATTTCCGGGTGTACTTAGAAGGAATTCCCTTCACAGTGGTAACAGGCTGCAGTTCTCTTACGCTAACCTTGAACAAGAAGAGCGTTAACCCGCGGATAGCCCGTTGGGCATTAGAGTTAGAGAACTATAATTACAAGGTTAAGCACCGAAGCGGGGCTAAGATGGGACATACCGACGCCCTCAGTCGATGTTATGTGGTGGCGGCGGTAGATCCCGAGGATATTGACTTCCAGTTAAGAGCATCTTAAGGCAGAGACCCAGTGATTTTAGAACTGAGAGAGAAGTCGTGTTCAGAAGAGTATGATTCTTACGTCTTGAAGGATGGAATAGTGTTCCGTAAGGATCGCCGTGGGAGACTACGCATGTATGTCCCTATCGGCTTAGAGACTAATCTTATTGGGAATGTACTTGAGAAGATTGGGCATTTAGGGATATCGTTCCCTAAGATGAGAGAAAAGATAGACTCTTCACCAGTGGACTCGCGTGAACGTAATATTTTCAACATCCGTAAGGAGCCGGTATCGTTTCACACTATCCATTTGGATCACTTTGGGCCTCTCCCTTCTTCTTCTTCTCTCCCTCTCCCTTCCCTACTAGTGGTCGATGCCTTCACCAAGAATGTTAAGTTGTACCCTGTTGTTTCAACGAGTACTAAGGAAGTGTGTGCATGTATTGGTTGATACTTTGAGTACTACAGCAGGCCCTTAAGAGTGATTACGGACCGGGGTACGTGCGTTACGTCATTGGAGTTTACTTCTTTCCTCCTAAATCGAAACATGTCAAAGTTCAATCGCCTCAAGCTAACGGCCAAGTAGAGAGGGTCAATCGAGTGTTAGGAAAAATGTTGGGGAAACTTAGTGAGCCTTTGCAGCATTCGGACTGGGTGCGTACTTTGTCCCAAGTGGAGTACGCACTGAACAACACTGTTCATAGATCGACGCGAACTACACCTAGTAGACTTCTGTTCGGGGTTGATCAGCGGGGCATTATAGTGGATGAACTTTCGGAATTCCTCGATTTGAAGCGACTAGATCTCGAAGGGCTTAGGGAGAAAGCATCTAAGGAAATACATAAGTCGCAGGAATACAATCGTCGATACTTCGAGGAACAGAACCAACCCGCTCGCGGCTACCTAGTAGGCGATTACGTGGTAATCAGAAATGTTGATACAACGGTCGGCTCTAATAAAAAGCTCATTCCAAAGTTCAAAGGGCCATACGTCATTCACAAAGTCTTGCCACATGACAGGTATGTTGTTCGGGACATTGAAAACTGTCCCATAACGCAGTTGCCTTACGATGGGGTTTTAGAGGCTAGGAATATTCGACTGTGGAAAGACGATTTCTCGTAGAATATTAGCTAAGTTAAGTTAAGTTATAAGTCTAGTCGAGTCGTCCACCAGTTTTAGGGATAAGTTAAGTTAAGTTTGATTGATGTAATGTTAATTTATTTAGTTGATAGAGGCCGATCAATCTGTCAGATTGGCCGAGATGTAGTAGATTAAATAAATATGTAATTTTGACAGAACCTGTACTCGATGACAGCTGCGCGGTGTTATCGATTATTACGAACCGCAGGCAACTTCGAGTCGGGATCGGCCGTTAAGGAAAAAGGAAGAGATCGCCACGTAGACATAATGTAAAGTTGGAAAGAAAGAAAAACGTGTTCCGAGAAAATAAAGCGCAATTGCAAAATAAAAGGCGGAGTTTTTAATTAATCCTTACTACAATATAAAAGACAAAAGCAAGGGAGATGTCAGTGAATATCTTGTAATGATAGCTTCCAAAGGGCTATATAATACTATTATTTTCCATACTCATAGCCTAGTAAGGATAAAAGATGGAGCAATTAACTCTGCATTGATTGGGACATGTATCTCGGACCACTACACCATATATCTCGGAATGAATAAGAACTTAATAACAAGAAATAAACCGGAACAAGAACGACACATTAAAACACATTTAGTAACAGAGAAGATAAACAACTTTAATTGGGAAGAACTAAACGCTTTCACGGACGTTAATGCATTCTACTATCATTTTAAACAAACGGAACAACGAACATATCTAGATAACCACCGAAATAAAACGTGATTGTAAGGAGCGTGACAGATTGTACAGACGGTACAGAAACAATAGACATAACGAAGATTATCACATACAATACAAATCATACAGAAACGAACTTAGTAAAAAAAAATCAAGAACACAGTTTTATAAACAGAAGTTCCAAGAATTCAGAAATAATCCAAAAGAGACGTGGAAGTTAGTAAACTCAATATTGGGAAAAGTGAAAAGTAATCTGGGAGAAACATTAGGAAATAACTTCGCAAACGAGACAGACTTTAAAGACCTTGCTGACAGGTTCGCAACAACAATGTCATCCGAAGTAATCAATATTGTGCATGAATGCAACCAAAAAACATTTGTTGGTCATGTAAACAGCAGACAAAACTCATTGTATGTAAATGAAGTATCAATACGAAAGGTTAAAAATGTACTTAGTTCGTTCAAATGCAATAAATCCGCGAGAGTAGATGAGATTAGACCGAAAGACCTGAAGTTTAATGCCGTAACTCTCCCAAAAAAGATAACGAAGCTAATAAACATGAGTATAGACCAAGCATCATTCCCGAACTTCCTAAAAATGTCTATAGTTCGACCAATATACAAGAGTGGGAGAAAGAATGAAGTCAGAAATTACAGACATATATCTATATTATTTGTGGTCGACAAAATTATGGAAGATCTACTGGTAAAAATGTTATACGAATATGTCGAAAAATACCAAATCCTGAACAAACACCAATTTGGATACCGCAAAAACAAAAGTATAAACCGATTGCTAGGAGACTGCAAACAAAATATATGAAATCTTAGATAAAAAGTACAAATTCGACTTTAGAAGCGACTTTATGATTTTCTATTACTAAGGGCCATTGACTTCAAGAAAGCGTTTGATACATTAAGTCACAATCAAATTCTGAGACAATTGGAAAAGATAGGAATAAGAGAGGGCATTTTAGCGTGGTTTGAGAGTTATCTATGCAACAGCTCATTCAAAGTTAAAATTGGTAGCTACTTCAGCGAAGAAAAAAAAGTATCATCCGCTTTTATTTATTATTTACGTCAATGATCTAATGTCAGTGCTAAAGTATAGTACTTTAGTCTTTAGTCTTACTTTAGCACATTGGTGCTTGTAAGAAAGAATGAAGGTGATAGAGTAATACGAATTAACAGTTTTGAGGATCTTTAATTATTCTATCTTTAATTACTCTATCTAATAATAATATCAAGTAGTAATGTATCAGACTCGTTTTCAGAGCCTCTGTTTAATATCACAAACGACAGTAGTTCAATATCACCATATTCTAATGATTTAAATTGCTTTTGTATAGAACATTCAAATAACTCTCTCTCTGCTATCATACATCAAAACATTCGAAGTTTAAGAGCAAATTTTGATTCTTTTCACTCGCATCTTGCATCTTTAAGCCACTTATCAGATTTGATTTTCCTTTCTGAAATTTGGATACATAGTTCAGAGATTTCCATGATTCCATGATTTCCAGATTTACATGCATCTTCATCTGGTGGTGTCGCGGTTTTTTACAGAAATGACTTGACATGCAAAATCACAAATTTTAATTTGACTAGTGCTGACTTGATATGTGTAAAGTGTGAAATTTCTGGTGTTAGATTCTCCTTTGTCGGAATTTATAGATTACATGACTGTTCAACTAAAGACTTTTTATAAGAATTTTCTGTGTTTCTTGAAAAGCAAACAGATAAAAATCTTGTGTTACTTGGTGATTTCAACATTGATATTTTATCAAATTCATCAGATAGCGATCTTTACCTCTCAACCTTATCATCTTTTGGTCTCGAATCTATACTGTCACAACCGACTCGGATAGATGTTGTTTCTAACACATGCTTATATCACATTTTTATACGATTACATAGAAATAAGTGATTATCATATAAATCAACAGATCTTGACCTAAAAATAACTGATCACTGCCTTACTAGTATTCAGTTTAATAAAACTGACCTCAAACCTAGCCAAACTTTTGCTAGGGAAAATTGGAAAATTGATTATACTGCTTTAAGCAGGGCTTCTTAAAAACATTTCACTACAAATCTCTGAAATCCTCGCATATTTATTTAATCTGAGTATCGAAAAGGGGATTTTTTCCTGACTCACTCAAGACATCTGTGTTAATTCCACTACATAAGACAGTTCTCAATAATTACAGACCCATTTCTCTCTTATCTACATTTTCAAATTTTTTTGAAAGAGGTATAAAGTCCAGAATGCTTTCATTCCTTGAGAAAAATTCTTTCTTTAGTGAATCACAGTTTGGATTTAGAAGTGGAAAATCTACAGAAGATGTGTTATTGAAATTATGTGGCGAAATTAACAATAGCTTAAATAGCTCAAAAACAACAGCTGCCCTATTTATAGATATTACCAAAGCGTTTGAAACGGTTGACCATAAGTTTCTGCTTAGATAACTATATAATATAGGTTTCAGAGGTTCAATGCAGTCGTGGTTTACATCACATCTGCATGATCGTAAAAAATGTGTAAGAATTAAAAAATGCTTGAGTTCAGTGAAGATCATCAACTCAGGTGTTCCTCAAGGATCCGTTCTGGGGCCAATTTTATTCTTAGTTTTTGTAAACTCATTATTTCTCCAACCTTTCAAAGCTTTGGCTGATGATACTGCGTTATCCTACTCCAGCAATAATTATCTCGACCTATATGCTGATTTGAATTACGATCTTGAAACATTACGAAGATGGTTTAAGTTTCATAAACTACTAATTAGTAACAAAACCAAATTTTTGATTTTTAACATTACAGGCAGGATTTTGCAAAATGTGGTGTTACACTATCATTCTCCCGGATGCACCAGATTCTACCTAAGCGATCGTTCTTCCCAACATCAATTGATAACTACCTTTGATAGTAGCTCTAGATGTAGTAATGATTGCTTTATAGTAGAAATGATTCCTCAATTTAAGTACTTAGGAGTTATATTGGATTATAGATTAAATTGGAAGGACCATACTGCATACTTAAAACAATATTCTAACAGAGTCGTAAGACAAATTTATCATCTTAGCCTTTATTGTAATACGAATGTTCTAATTATGGTTTACAATGGCTTGCTGAAACCGAGATTAGAGTACGGAATCTCGTGCTGGGTAGGTACGCACATGCGATTCGGATCATCTGTCGAGTTAATCGTAGAACCTCAACTTTTGATCTATACAGAAATCTTAAAATTCTTAGAATAAGACACTTATACTTACACTGCTTTAAAGTCCTTAAGATATTTTTTCTCAAATCCGGATATACGGCCGGCAGACTATATGGTAATTACAATTTACGTGCTAACTCCAGCCATTTTGTACTGGTTCCCAGAATCAATAATTTTTATTTATTCTCAATTTTATTTTGTAACTGCTTGCCGTCTATTTAATAAACTACCAACAAATATTAGATGCGAGAGAAAAGCTTCAACATTTCTAATAAATATCTAATAAATATCCGAATGGCTTTGTTCATTGAATAATCACGAAATAGAAAATTGATTCACCATAATGGCTTAACAAACAGTATTTTTTTCTTTTTTTAATTGTGTGTTCAATAATTTAAGATAACTTATTTTCTCTTTATGTTTAACCCCACCAAGAAATGCTTTGTTTTTAAGTACTGATGGTGCATTCGTCACTTGTTCTTCCGACAACAGAATGCTCCTAATTATTTCATGCAAAACAATTGTGAAAATCCAATATATTGTCATCATTTTGTACAATTTTCCAAAATAAAAATAAAAAATTAATTAATTAGCCATAGCATCGTAGACGAAGCATATGTTTTTATTTTACTTTCATTATTTTATTAGTTATTTATTATTATAATGTATATTTGTATATTTGTATAAATTAATTTTTATCTAGTTGTCTATTTTTATATAATTACTTAATTCGTATACAATATAATCAAATAACTTTGTATTCAACAACAATAATAATTATAAGCAAATATTGTGCTCAGTCTTCTGCAGACAAGCCCTTCTGGCTTTGCAGATATTGTAATTAAGATACATTTTTCTTTTGAATTGA
This sequence comes from Eristalis pertinax, assembly GCA_907269125.1. Classification (NCBI taxonomy): domain Eukaryota; kingdom Metazoa; phylum Arthropoda; class Insecta; order Diptera; family Syrphidae; genus Eristalis; species Eristalis pertinax. Next base: position 88,900,566 of record OU026145.1, read on the forward strand.
AAAAAAATGAAAGAGCTTTCCACTCCACTCGGAATGTGATTTCCTCCAAAAGACTGACCGTGCCTGTGCGAGCTTTTAGCAAAAAAATTCAAATGCACTCTCTTGGTATTATATTCACCTCGATTACGGAAGTCGTTTAACGACTTGTGTCGAAACGCCTTTAAGAAGTCGGTATTACGATTGTAGATAAAGTAGTCGTTTACCCCATAAAACGACTTCTGGCGATAATCGTACGTGGAACGTATTTTTAGTGAGACACTTGTCATGTATCGGTATTCCGAAAGTCGATACACCAAAACGACGAGTGAGGCCGCTTTTGCACACGCAACTTTTTACTGACGATTTTCTTCAATTCCCTTTTGTTATCGCAAGCCACTTTTACACGTAGAAATAACCCAGTTGCAATTCCTGATAAATTTGTCCGCTTCCCACTCTTTCACACATGTGTCATCTCTTACTTACTTATGAATAGCATGCTTCCTATACCCAACACTGAAAAGGCAAGAATAAAGCAAATCGAAAAAACGAAAAGAGATAAAAGCGAATATGAACGGTCAATGGCAATTCTCGAGCACACGCAACTCGGGCTACCCCTTGCACGTTTCACCTCCCTTGCCAACAAGATTGGAAAGTTGCAGACGAATTTAGCGTGTGTAAAAGCGGCCTAACACGCCAAAGAAGAAGGTTTGAATTTTGTGAACGACTCTAATGGAAAAACAAGTAAAAACGTGAGTTTTCTTTGTGTTTTAACTGGAATGGTGTAAAATGTATTTAGTGTTAATTGTTTACAAGGATGAACATTTCCAGCCCAGAACAAATAATGCGGATGGTTGAACTGATGGAGGAAAATATGAATTTACAAATTTCAAGAGGTTTTCTTCAAATGGATGCACACAAAACTGGATGGAAGGATGTGGAGACTTATTAAATTATTCGCAGTTGTACAATGCATATATCTTCCTTAGCATCTGGCAAATCAAATGGATTGCATTTGCATTTTAATCTAATACATCTCCTGTTGTTGATTAATTCCCATTTCTGCAATTCTTGATCGTCATTCTCTTCAATAATCCAATGCTGTCCATATTTACTGTAAATTCCACGAATAATTTAATTAAGCAGACACCTCAAAACAACAATTTAAAAATGTGTATTCTGGTAGAATTTATGAAAACTACGCCATTTAACGAATTGATCTGTCAAATTGACAATAAGCTTTTGAGTGGCAGTTTTGGAATGTGTGTGGAACAAAAGCTCGAGTCGATTAAGGTTCGTAATACCGATGCTTAAACGCCTGTAAAGTGACTCGACTCTCAAAACGCCTTGTGTCGTTCAAGTGAAACGACTTTCGCAATCGGGGTGATTATCTTTAATTCAACTTATGTACATATATAAATTTCGTAAAACATAGTGATATGTCGAATAAGGTAGACATATGTATGTACATATATCTTCCAGCTTCTAAATATCACGAATAAAATTGAAACAATGTTAAGAGAAAACAAAGATACTAATAAGGAAATTGTATTCCAGATCCAATATAAATTGAAAATTGTAAAAGAAGAATTGGAAAATATAAATTTATCTATAAATATAAATTGTTAACTCACTTGTTTCACCAAAAGAAGAGATAAGCCTAGCTATCAATACATTAAAAGAAGAAAATATCCCCATTTCCAATGGAGAAGGTGCTCTTAGCTTAATGAGTAACTCAATTTCTATTCTGTATATTGTCAATATTCCGAACAGATTCCCGTATTTACGATATACTTATTTTTCGCTTAAACATGTAAAATGAAAGGGAATAACAATAGAAATAAAATATGAAAAAAAAAACATGTAAATCGGGCAATCATATTTCAATTTGTAGTAGAAATAAAGGGTGTTTTCATAAATGTCGGAAATCTGCGCTAGTATAATCGCATTTCTTTTCTCTTCCGTTTTTAAACATACACACGGAATATCTGCAGGCTTGCTTTGTTGCAAAATATTTTTCTTCCAATCGACCCTGTTTGCAGTAAAAAAATAATGACTGCACAATCCGCCCTACATCCATGAGCTATTGACGTTTATGAACAGTATGCACTGAAGTTCACATAAGTTAGTATGATCGTATATCAGCATTAATGAACATGGATAACGCAGACGTTTGATAGTCTGACATGAAAACACCCAAACTTGTAAATCTTATTGACTCCACATGCACACCAAAATTGTTAAATAGCGCATTAGTTACGCGTTATCTTACAAATAGCCAGCCCATCCCCACAATATATGAAATATTACCCGAAATAATATTTCTGAATGACTTCAATGGAACCCTCAAAACCTAAATCAAGCGACGGAATCCTACTGCCACATTAACAACATCATTTTCAATACGCAAGAAGCATAAACGCTTACCATCCTTCGAGCGATTTCCCAGCAAACTCAGAGGAAAATCCTTTCACAAACTTCTGTCCCTCGAGATGATGGGTGAATTACATATGAACACAAAGACAGACATTGGGCTACTCCAACCTGTAGACGAATCACAAACAATCATTACCTACGGGGCAATTATTTCCTTTGGCATTTGCTTGTTGGTCATAGCAGTTAAACTATTTTTTACGAGACGGGAAAGTACGAAAGTAATAATTCAGCTACCAGAGACGAGATACAAGAGGTATTGAAATGCCCACGAACAATCAAAATACACCCAACAAAATTCTATGGCCTGCCTTACTTTAAAGCGATTGAGGACAACAAAAAAAAAGAGTAAAATGTGTTATATTTTTTGTTCGTTTGAAGGGTGATCATTCAGAAAGAGCTTTCCACTCTATGAATGTGATTTCCTCCACCAGACCGACCGTGCCTGTGTGAGCTTTTAGCAAAAAAATTCAAATGCACTATCTTGGTATTATATTCACGCCGATTACTAAAGTCGTTTAACAACTTGTGTCGAAACTCCTCTGTGATGTCGGTATTACCATTGTCGATAAAGTAGTCGTTTTACCCCATAAAACGACTTCTGGCGACAAGCTTATGTGGAACGTATTTTTAGTGTGAAACTTGTCGTGTTTCGGTATTCCAAAAGTCGATTTACTACACCAAAACGACGAGTGAGGACGCTTTTGCACACGCAATTTTTTACTGACGATTTTCTGCAATTCCCTTTTGTGATCGCAATCCACTTTTACACGTAGAAATAAACCAGTTTCAATTCGAAAAAACGAAAAGAGATAAAAGGGAATATTAACGATCAATCGCAATTCTCGAGCACGCGAGTTACGTCCGAACTCTAAGCCCCACTTTCCCGCAAACCTAAAAAATCCATTCACCCATTACCTTGAATTCGTTTGTTAACCTGCACCTAACCTACACCTTACCAAACCTTAGCCCGCACACATAGCATAAACCTAAAATGTATTGCACATGAATGTATGTAATTGCACAAGTGAACTCTTCGTATAATGCACATAATGCAAACTAAAGCAATAACGGAAAGTTCACGTTTGCAAATCTGGAATAAGATCGAATTAATTGTAAACTTCAGTTTTGTCATTCAAGGTAGACCAAATGGTCATAAAGAAAATTAAAAGGAGTAATGTTCGAGACGATGGACATTTTTCAACGCCTGCCTCAAAGAACCAACGGGATGCTTAGACCCAAACAAACATTCCGGCTCCTTACCATATATAAACATATCTTTCCCGTTTGGCAGACCCCTTAGGTTTCTTTTAGACGCAGGTGCTTCGATATCATTTATAAACCCCGAATTTATTCGAAAACTATCACTATTACAACTGTATTCAAAAGATATGAACTGAATAAACAAACCATTGTAACTATTTTTAAAGAATTTAACCAATCAGATTATTTGAAGTTCCCAATTTTCCAATTCCATAAATATTTCGATGGGCTTCTCGGAATGGACTCATTAAAAGCATTAAACGCTAATATTAATCTAGAAAATGGCACCATTGCTACAAATAACTCTATCAACAATATCCAATTTAAACTAAATTACTCATCGGGCCCAATCGCTATACCCCCCAAATCTAAGATATTAGCCAAACTTGCAGTTAACCATACACTGGCAACATTTATATTAATACAACGGAGGTAAAACCGGACCAATATGTCAGCCAAGGCTTATACAATGCCGAAGGCTGGTACAGTATTGTCGAGCTAGTAAATTGCTTGCTGGAGAACTTTACGACCCCAGCCAATTTGTTGAAGTTAACAATTTCAATAGCGAAACAGAACTCACTGAACAATCAAAAATTAACATACACGATGTAATTAGAACAAATTACTTAAACACGGAAGAACGGAAAGAACAGCTTAAATTGTGCAGGAAATATAGCGAAATCTTGTACAGAGAATGTGAGCCACTATAATTTACCAGTGAGACTAAACACACAACGGATGAAATACCGATACATACGAAATCATACAGGTACCCCTACGTGCATATAATGGAAGTGAAAAATCAAATATCGTAAATGTTGGAACAGGGCATAATCAAACATAGCTATTCCCCATGGAGCTCTCCAGTATGGATTGTTCCCAAAAAGGAGGACGCTAGTGGACGAAGGAAGTGGCGCCTCGTCATCGATTACCGGAAAATCAATGAGAAAACTATTTCCGACGGGTACCCTATTCCATCATTTCGGAAATTCTTGATAAATTAGGCAAACGCTTGTATTTTACGACTCTGGACTTAGTTAGCGGGTTCCATCAAATTGAGACTAATCCAAAGCATGTTCAGAAAACAGCGTTTACTGTTGAAGGTGGCCCCTTTGAGTTGGCCCTTGCCATTCGGACTCAAAACGCCCCGTCAACATTTCAAAGGGTGATGGACAACGTCCTAGAAGAAGTCGTAGGTAAAACTTTCTTAGCGTACCTCGCTTTCCTAGGTCTAATAGTTTACTATAGGAAATTTATCAATGACCTAGCTAAGTTAACAAAACCTCTAACCGCATGTTTAAAAAAAATGCAGAAATCACATAGACAAGAAATACATTGAGGCATTCGAAACCTGCAAGAACTTACTTATTAATGATCCGATACTCCAACATCCGGATTTTGAAAAGCCCGGATGCAAGTAACTGTGCGTTGGGTGCTGTGCTTTCACAGGGCCGACTATGAAACAATCTATAAGAAAGGTCGACTCAACACCAATACAAATGCCTTAAGTCGTGTCAAAATAAACAACAATAACCACGAAGTTTTCAAAAATGACGGGGAAACCCTAAGTACAGCGCATAGTACGGGCGAAAACCTAAACGATGGAATCTTTATCTCAGAGAAGCCCTTAAATGAATTTAACATACAAATAATACTCGAAGAGAACAGTAAGGGTTCACCAATGACAACAGAGAAAATCTTTAAAAATAAAGAAAGGAAAGTCATTAGAAAGCCACTATTCGATGAAGAAACAATGACTGACATATTCAAGAAATATTTTCCCCCTAATATAGTAATTGCTATTTTTTCTACAGACGATGTATCTCGTTCGGTACAGTCCAACTTTTAAAAAAAATTTCGCATAACAAAATATTTCGACTAGTTCGCTGAACAGAATTCTCAGGGACGTTAGAGTGGATGACGATCAAGAAGATCTTATAAGAAAATATCATGAGGACTCTAACCACAGGGGAATAAATGAAACCTTTCTCCACCTTAAGAGTACATATTACTTCCCAAATATGAAAGAAAAAATTACGAACACTATAAATAACTGTGTAAGGTGTAAACTTCTTAAATACAATAGAAACCCTGCTAAAACCCCATTTGGAGAAACCTGAAATTCCATTAAAACCACTTGAAATTATTCACATTGATCTTTACACGATAAGTAACAATAACATACTAACTCTGATCGATAAGTTTTCTTAGTTCGCTTGTGGGTATACACTAACTTGTAGAACTAGCATAACCATCCTAAGACATATTAAAACATTCATCAGCCTCTACGAAGTACCAAGTAAGATAATTTGCGATCAGGGTGCAGAATTCGTTTCCAATATTTTTAAGGATTTCTGCGAACAGCACGAAATTACATTACATTACACTGCATTTCAACAAACCAGTAGTAATGGCCCCGTAGAAAGATTACATTCTACTCTAACGGAGATATATAGACTAATACTTGCAAAGCGGAAAGAACAGAAGTTAACCACTGAACATGAAGAAATTCTAACAGAATGTTTCAGTACTTACAATAATGATGTTCATTCCGTGACAAAATTCACTCCATACGAATTATTCTTTGGTCGACCGTATAAATTTGGCAAAACTCTTATATTCTGCAACGAACATGAATATCTCGAACAGCTAAACGAGAAAAGCCCCGGAAGAAGTAGTACAGAATGAACCAGTGTATAGAAAAGAAGCCAGACGCAATAAACTGGCACCACGATTTTCGAAACCTATAGTACATGAAATCAAAAAGCTTACAGTTATAACTGAGAAAAACAGGAAAATTCATGAAAAGAAATAAAAATAAAGTAAATGTTATTTTCTTATTTCTATATTTCTTATATTAATTTTCCTACTAACACACAAAGGATAGAAGTTTTCAACATACCCAAAGAACGTAGTTTACTGCCTCTACAATTAGGACCATCAACTTTCAGAACATCATACAAGTCATTAACCGTGATGACTACAACAATAACATACGTTTTTTTTTTTTGCATTGCCATGAGGCAGATAACATAACTGGCGCAGTCGGTTGCAGCGGTGAACGGTCCTTGTGAAATAAAAGTGAATATAGAAACTGTGCATACATTATTGTGTGTCGCGAGTGAAGTTTTATCGAAAAGTTTCCCTCGATACCGTATTGTACTATATTAGTGGCACCACAATAGTGCAAAACTTTCATTCACGATCACCTTAAAGGTTCCGGTGGATTTTAATCCTTCATCACTACCAACGTGAACAATCCCGCTTCCAACGACGAACACTGTAACTACCAACAACTCCGCTTTTGACGAGAGGAGCACTGCAACAACCTAGAGATGATCATCGTTTCCGTTGTTTATTTTAGTGTATAAAGTGTGTGCCAGTATAACCGAGACCCTTATCGTAAGGCGCTCCGGTATAAATAAAAAAAATGTGGAAAAACAAATAAGAAATATATAAAACTTCAAAAGTTGGACTAGTCGCTGAATACGACTACCTAATAATTTTTTTTAATATACATACAGCATCATAAATAATAAAAAAAAGTGACGATAGCTTAAGAAAATAAGACAGTATAAAAAACATTAAATGTTGGCATAGTCGCTGAACACGACTACCTAACCATTTTTTCAAAAAAAAATGTTTAAAATAGAGAATATTAGAACGAATAGGTATATAAAAATATATCGTTACTATATATAGAAATACAAATTAGAGTAATCGCTAAATGCGATTACGTAACCATCTTTTTTTTTATATATATATATATGTATATCTACAGATAATTAAAAAAAAAAACTAAAATACATGCCGAGATCAGAAAAACCAAAACAAACGCCTAGATTCTTTCCACTTTCGAAAAGCTTACCCTCTGTCCCAGAAACTACCCTTCTTGTTCAAGTATTTCCAACCCCGAAACAATGAACAACTCAGAGGAACAAACCTCAATCTCAAATCAGACCGATATATATAACTCTTTGAGGATCCCCGACGCGATCAAAGATTTACCGAAGTTCGAAGGAAATCCAAGAGTTCTTTACGAGTTCCTAAATAATGTGGAGGAAATTCTCCTCCTCATTAGAGGAACGGACACAGCGAACGAGATCTTAAACATGTATGGTACGCCGCTCATTTGGAATACCATAAAGAAGAGCGTAATCTTCCATTACTCGGATAAAAGGACAGAAATGTACCCCATCCGGGATCTGCATAACTTAAGGCGGGCCAATAAAACGATTGAACTCTTCTATGGCCAAATTATAGAAATACAGTCTGCATTATGCAACAATATACAAATTTACGAAAAGGAGGGTACCGTTATCAAGGTAAATTTGGATCTGTATTCAGAAATGTGTCTGAACACTGTTAGAGCCATGCGACCGAATTCGCTAGCTGAAGCTCTAACTCATTGCATAAAAGAGCAAAATATATCTTATCAACGAAGCTCATATAATGCAAATGCATAGAAACTCTTCCAATTCAGACCATACAATCCTCCACAACATAAAATTAATTTCAGAAACGACAATCAAAGAACTTTATTCAGAGAAAATCAAAGTAGACCCTCCAGCACAACTAACCCTCTTTCCAAAAGCTTTTCAGAAATACCAAACAACACTACCCGTTTTCAGAAACAGAATAATTACAATCAAGCCAACTCGAACCAGATCAAATATAATCCAGGGATCAAAATAAATCCTAGACAGCAAACTAGAAACAATAGATCCGGCAACTTTAACTTCCGCGAAGTGAATAATGGTGAGCAAAATGACTTTCAGCAATTAGATACATGCTTCAACAATGATCTTACTAATGTTCGAGACGATGGACATTTTCAACGCCTGCCTCAAAGAACCAACGGGATACTTAGACCCAAACAAACATTCCGGCTCCTTACCATATATAAACATTTCTTCCCCGTTTGGCAGACCTCTTAGGTTTCTTTTAGACACAGCTTCGATATCATTTATAAACCCCGAATTTATTCCATTAGGCAAGCAACTCAATTGCGAAACTATCACTATTACAACTGTCTTCAATAGATATGAACTGAATAAACAAACCATTGCCCCTATTTTTAAAGAATTTAACCAATCAGATTATTTGAAGTTCCTAATTTTCCAATTCCATCAATATTTCGATGGGCTTCTCGGAATGGACTCATTAAAAGCATTAAACGGTAATATTAATCTAGAAAATGGCACCATTGCTACAAATAACTCTATCAACAATATCCAATTTCAACTAAATTACTCATCGGGCCCAATCGCTATACCCCCCAAATCTAAGATATTAGCCAAACTTGCAGTTAACCATACACTGGCAATACAATGTCGAAGGCTAGTACAGTATTGTCGAGCTAGTAAATTTTTCCGAAAACGATCAGAATATCATAGCTGAGCAACCTCTTGCTGGAGAACTTTACGACCCCAGTCAATTTGTTGAAGTTAACAATTTCAATAGCGAAACAGAACTCACTGAACAATCAAAAATTAACATACACCATGTAATTAGAACAAATTACTTAAACACGGAAGAACGGAAAGAACTGCTAAATTGTGCAGGAAATATAGCGAAATCTCACAACGGATGAAATACCGATACATACGAAATCATACAGGTACCCCTACGTGCATATAATGGAAGTGAAAAATCAAATATCGTAAATGTTGGAACAGGGCATAATCAAACATAGCTATTCCCCATGGAGCTCTCCAGTACGGATTGTTCCCAAAAAGGAGGACGCTAGTGGACGACGGAAGTGGCGCCTCGTCATCGATTACCGGAAAATCAATGAGAAAACTATTTCCGACAGGTACCCTATTCCATCATTTCGGAAATTCTTGATAAATTAGGCAAACGCTTGTATTTTACGACTCTGGACTTAGTTAGCGGGTTCCATCAAATTGAGACTAATCCAAAGCATGTTCAGAAAACAGCGTTTACTGTTGAAGGTGGCCCCTTTGAGTTGGCCCTTGCCATTCGGACTCAAAACGCCCCGTCAACATTTCAAAGGGTGATGGACAACGTCCTAGAAGAAGTCGTAGGTAAAACTTTCTTAGTGTACCTCGCTTTCCTAGGTCCAATAGTTTACTATAGGAAATTTATCAAAGACCTAGCTAAGTTAACCAAACCTCTAACCGCATGTTTAAAAAAAATGCAGAAATCACATAGACAAGAAATACATTGAGGCATTCGAAACCTGCAAGAACTTACTTATTAATGATCCGATACTCCAACATCCGGATTTTGAAAAGCCCGGATGCAAGTAACTGTGCGTTGGGTGCTGTGCTTTCACAGGGCCGACTATGAAACAATCTATAAGAAAGGTCGACTCAACACCAATACAGATGCCTTAAGTCGTGTCAAAATAAACAACAATAACCACGAAGTTTTCAATAATGACGGGGAAACCTAAGTACAGCGCATAGTACGGGCGAAAACCTAAACGATGGAATCTTTATCTCAGAGAAGCCCTTAATTGAATTTAACATACAAATAATACTCGAAGAGAACAGTAAGGGTTCACCAATGACAACAGAGAAAATCTTTAAAAATAAAGAAAGGAAAGTCATTAGAAAGCCACTATTCGATGAAGAAACAATGACTGACATATTCAAGAAATATTTTCCCCCTAATAAAGTAATTGATATTTTTTCTACAGACGATGTACCTCTTTCGGTACAGTCGTTTTTAAAAAAAAATTTCGCATAACAAAATATTTCGACTAGTTCGCTGCACAGAATGCTCAGGGACGTTAGAGTGGATGACGATCAAGAAGATCTTATAAGAAAATATCATGAGGACTCTAACCACAGGGGAATAAATGAAACCTTTCTCCACCTTAAGAGTACATATTACTTCCCAAATATGAAAGAAAAAATTACGAACACTATAAATAACTGTGTAAGGTGTAAACTTCTTAAATACAATAGAAACCCTGCTAAAACCCCATTTGGAGAAACCTGAAATTCCATTAAAACCACTTGAAATTATTCACATTGATCTTTACACGATAAGTAACAATAACATACTAACTCTGATCGATAAGTTTTCTTAGTTCGCTTGTGGGTATACACTAACTTGTAGAACTAGCATAACCATCCTAAGACATATTAAAACATTCATCAGCCTCTACGAAGTACCAAGTAAGATAATTTGCGATCAGGGTGCAGAATTCGTTTCCAATATTTTTAAGGATATCTGCGAACAGCACGAAATTACATTACATTACACTGCATTTCAACAAACCAGTAGTAATGGCCCCGTAGAAAGATTACATTCTACTCTAACGGAGATATATAGACTAATACTTGCAAAGCGGAAAGAACAGAAGTTAACCACTGAACATGAAGAAATTCTAACAGAATGTTTCAGTACTTACAATAATGATGTTCATTCCGTGACAAAATTCACTCCATACGAATTATTCTTTGGTCGACCGTATAAATTTGGCAAAACTCTTATATTCTGCAACGAAGATGAATATCTCGAACAGCTAAACGAGAAAAGCCCCGGAAGAAGTAGTACAGAATGAACCAGTGTATAGAAAAGAAGCCAGACGCAATAAACTGGCACCACGATTTTCGAAACCTATAGTACATGAAATCAAAAAGCTTACAGTTATAACTGAGAAAAACAGGAAAATTCATGAAAAGAAATAAAAATAAAGTAAATGTTATTTTCTTATTTCTATATTTCTTATATTAATTTTCCTACTAACACACAAAGGATAGAAGTTTTCAACATACCCAAAGAACGTAGTTTACTGCCTCTACAATTAGGACCATCAAGATATATTACTAACTTTCAGAACATCATACAAGTCATTAACCTTGATGACTACAACAATAACATACGTTTTTTTTTTTTGCATTGCCATGAGGCAGATAACATAACTGGCGCAGTCGGTTGCAGCGGTGAACGGTCCTTGTGAAATAAAAGTGAATATAGAAACTGTGCATACATTATTGTGTGTCGCGAGTGAAGTTTTATCGAAAAGTTTCCCTCGATACCGTATTGTACTATATTAGTGGCACCACAATAGTGCAAAACTTTCATTCACGATCACCTTAAAGGTTCCGGTGGATTTTAATCCTTCATCACTACCAACGTGAACAATCCCGCTTCCAACGACGAACACTGTAACTACCAACAACTCCGCTTTTGACGAGAGGAGCACTGCAACAACCTAGAGATGATCATCGTTTCCGTTGTTTATTTTAGTGTATAAAGTGTGTGCCAGTATAACCGAGACCCTTATCGTAAGGCGCTCCGGTATAAATAAAAAAAATGTGGAAAAACAAATAAGAAATATATAAAACTTCAAAAGTTGGACTAGTCGCTGAATACGACTACCTAATAATTTTTTTTAATATACATACAGCATCATAAATAATAAAAAAAAGTGACGATAGCTTAAGAAAATAAGACAGTATAAAAAACATTAAATGTTGGCATAGTCGCTGAACACGACTACCTAACCATTTTTTCAAAAAAAAATGTTTAAAATAGAGAATATTAGAACGAATAGGTATATAAAAATATATCGTTACTATATATAGAAATACAAATTAGAGTAATCGCTAAATGCGATTACGTAACCATCTTTTTTTTATATATATAGATTCTTTCCACTTTCGAAAAGCTTACCCTCTGTCCCAGAAACTACCCTTCTTGTTCAAGTATTTCCAACCCCGAAACAATGAACAACTCAGAGGAACAAACCTCAATCTCAAATCAGACCGATATATATAACTCTTTGAGGATCCCCGACGTGATCAAAGATTTACCGAAGTTCGAAGAAAATCCAAGAGTTCCTTACGAGTTCCTAAATAATGTGGAGGAAATTCTCCTCCTCATTAGAGGAACGGACACAGCGAACGAGATCTTAAACATGTATGGTACGCCGCTCATTTGGAATGCCATAAAGAAGAGCGTAATCTTCCATTACTCGGATAAAAGGACAGAAATGTACCCCATCCGGGATCTGCATAACTTAAGGCGGGCCAATAAAACGATTGAACTCTTCTATGGCCAAATTATAGAAATACAGTCTGCATTATGCAACAATATACAAATTTACGAAAAGGAGGGTACCGTTATCAAGGCAAATTTGGATCTGTATTCAGAAATGTGTCTGAACACTGTTAGAGCCATGCGACCGAATTCGCTAGCTGAAGCTCTAACTCATTGCATAAAAGAGCAAAATATATCTTATCAACGAAGCTCATATAATGCAAATGCATAGAAACTCTTCCAATTCAGACCATACAATCCTCCACAACATAAAATTAATTTCAGAAACGACAATCAAAGAACTTTATTCAGAGAAAATCAAAGTAGACCCTCCAGCACAACTAACCCTCTTTCCAAAAGCTTTTCAGAAATACCAAACAACACTACCCGTTTTCAGAAACAGAATAATTACAATCAAGCCAACTCGAACCAGATCAAATATAATCCAGGGATCAAAATAAATCCTAGACAGCAAACTAGAAACAATAGATCCGGCAACTTTAACTTCCGCGAAGTGAATAATGGTGAGCAAAATGACTTTCAGCAATTAGATACATGCTTCAACAATGATCTTACTAATGTTCGAGACGATGGACATTTTCAACGCCTGCCTCAAAGAACCAACGGGATACTTAGACCCAAACAAACATTCCGGCTCCTTACCATATATAAACATTTCTTCCCCGTTTGGCAGACCTCTTAGGTTTCTTTTAGACACAGCTTCGATATCATTTATAAACCCCGAATTTATTCCATTAGGCAAGCAACTCAATTGCGAAACTATCACTATTACAACTGTCTTCAATAGATATGAACTGAATAAACAAACCATTGCCCCTATTTTTAAAGAATTTAACCAATCAGATTATTTGAAGTTCCTAATTTTCCAATTCCATCGATTCTTCTCGGAATGGACTCATTAAAAGCATTAAACGCTAATATTAATCTAGAAAATGGCACCATTGCTACAAATAACTCTATCAACAACATCCAATTTAAACTAAATTACTCATCGGGCCCAATCGCTATACCCCCAAAATCTAAGATATTAGCCAAACTTGCAGTTAACCATACACTGGCAATACAATGTCGAAGGCTAGTACAGTATTGTCGAGCTAGTAAATTTTTCCGAAAACGATCAGAATATCATAGCTGAGCAACCTCTTGCTGGAGAACTTTACGACCCCAGCCAATTTGTTGAAGTTAACAATTTCAATAGCGAAACAGAACTCACTGAACAATCAAAAATTAACATACACCATGTAATTAGAGCAAATTACTTAAACACGGAAGAACGGAAAGAACTGCTAAATTGTGCAGGAAATATAGCGAAATCTCACAACGGATGAAATACCGATACATACGAAATCATACAGGTACCCCTACGTGCATATAATGGAAGTGAAAAATCAAATATCGTAAATGTTGGAACAGGGCATAATCAAACATAGCTATTCCCCATGGAGCTCTCCAGTACGGATTGTTCCCAAAAAGGAGGACGCTAGTGGACGAAGGAAGTGGCGCCTCGTCATCGATTACCGGAAAATCAATGAGAAAACTATTTCCGACAGGTACCCTATTCCATCATTTCGGAAATTCTTGATAAATTAGGCAAACGCTTGTATTTTACGACTCTGGACTTAGTTAGCGGGTTCCATCAAATTGAGACTAATCCAAAGCATGTTCAGAAAACAGCGTTTACTGTTGAAGGTGGCCCCTTTGAGTTGGCCCTTGCCATTCGGACTCAAAACGCCCCGTCAACATTTCAAAGGGTGATGGACAACGTCCTAGAAGAAGTCGTAGGTAAAACTTTCTTAGCGTACCTCGCTTTCCTAGGTCTAATAGTTTACTATAGGAAATTTATCAAAGACCTAGCTAAGTTAACAAAACCTCTAACCGCATGTTTAAAAAAAATGCAGAAATCACATAGACAAGAAATACATTGAGGCATTCGAAACCTGCAAGAACTTATTAATGATCCGATACTCCAACATCCGGATTTTGAAAAGCCCGGATGCAAGTAACTGTGCGTTGGGTGCTGTGCTTTCACAGGGCCGAATAGGCTGCGATAAGCCTATCTGTTTCGCTAGCCGCACTCTCTCTGAAACTGAAACAAACTACTCTACCATATAAAAAGAGCCCCTAGCCAAAGTTTGGGCTACCAAATATTTTAGGCCTTATCTCTTTGGCAGAAAATTTCAGATCATTACCGACCATAGACCTCTTACTTGGCTTATGAGCTTGAAAGAGCCGAATTCTAAGCTTGTCCGGTGGAGACTCAAGCTCGAAGAGCTTGACTATGAAATAATCTATAAGAAAGGTCGACTCAACACTAATGCAGATGCCTTAAGTCGTGTCAAAATAAAGAACAATAACCACGAAGTTTTCAATAATGACGGGGAAACCCTAAGTACAGCGCATAGTACGGACGAAAACCTAAACGATGGAATCTTTATCTCAGCCCTTAAATGAATTTAACATACAAATAATACTCAGAGAGAACAGTAAGGGTTCACCAATGACAACAGAGAAAATCTTTAAAAATAAAGAAAGGAAAGTCATTAGAAAGCCACTATTCGATGAAGAAACAATGACTGACATATTCAAGAAATATTTTCCCCCTAATAAAGTAATTGCTATTTTTTCTACAGACGATGTACCTCTTTCGGTACAGTCCAGTTTTTAAAAAAAAATTTCGCATAACAAAATATTTCGACTAGTTCGCTGCACAGAATGCTCAGGGACGTTAGAGTGGATGACGATCAAGAAGATCTTATAAGAAAATATCATGAGGACTCTAACCACAGGGGAATAAATGAAACCTTTCTCCACATTAAGAGTACATATTACTTCCCAAATATGAAAGAAAAAATTACGAACACTATAAATAACTGTGTAAGGTGTAAACTTCTTAAATACAATAGAAACCCTGCTAAAACCCCATTTGGAGAAACCTGAAATTCCATTAAAACCACTTGAAATTATTCACATTGATCTTTACACGATAAGTAACAATAACATACTAACTCTGATCGATAAGTTTTCTTAGTTCGCTTGTGGGTATACACTAACTTGTAGAACTAGCATAACCATCCTAAGACATATTAAAACATTCATCAGCCTCTACGAAGTACCAAGTAAGATAATTTGCGATCAGGGTGCAGAATTCGTTTCCAATATTTTTAAGGATTTCTGCAAACAGCACGAAGGCCTTCGAGGTGATCGTGAGCCTCATAAAAACCTTGAAAAAGGAAGCCGGTCCCAAATTCGGTAGAAAACGACATGGCGGACTCGGATGCCGTAAGTATGTCGAGCGAGTCCGAGTCTCCGCCTCCCAGCGGAAACAATCAAATGGTGGAAGATAATTTATGTCCATCACCATCACCTGAACCTAGGGCAAAAGAGGTGTCTAAAGAAGACATCTCCAGCGCCGTCGAAGAAGACCAGGACGATCCAGCCAACCCCACCGATCCAGCCAACCCCACCGATCCAGCCAACCCCACCGATCCAGCCAACCCCACCGATCCAGCCAACTCCACCGACCAAACCAACTCAACTGACCCAGCCAACCCCACCGACCAAACCAACTCAACCATCAGTACAGAATCCTATCTCTGTGACAACAAAGGCGCCCAGTCGTTCACAGAACTCCAGAGAGTACAGACGTGTTTCGGCTTTAGTGTGAAAACGTGCGGAAAGCAGTTTAAGTTCACAAAATCGTATAGAAAAGCTTAAGAGCCAGTGGCCCTGTGGCAGTGTATTAGACCGTGGACTCACGGAGCCGGGTTCAATTCCCGAGAAAATCATTGAACTTTTTTTTTCCTCAAATGCAACAATTTGAGCAGTCTGCATGAAGGAGGAAATTGAGCGGTCCGCGCTCTCTAAAGCGGACAACAAAGTGGTACCGGCGGCTAGCACATCAGGCCACCAAGAAACCCAGCCTGAAATGCGACAGAAGAGGAGAAGGAGAATACAGCAACAGCCAACTGTTGTCAAACGCCGATCCACTGTCGCATCAGGTGATCGTGCAGCTGGGCATGTACTAGCACAAACAACAACAACGGCAGCAGAAACTACAGCAAAAACAGCAGCAGCAGCAGCAGCAGAAAGTGCAGCAACAACAATAGCACAAGCAGATGCGCAACAAGGAGAAGCAGCGCAGAAATGCAAAGCCCTCGACGACGTTCTGTATGAGTCGGCCGAGGGCGAGGGTAGATTTTCCTTCGGAGGTAGAGGGAACTCATACAGTGCCTTAATGTCATCCGAATCGGATGACGAAGAGGAGGAGGACAGGGAGCAACTGGCAAAGATCCAGAGGGAGAGAGAGGAGCTGGATGCTCACATCCAGGCCCTCCAACAAAAGCTAAAGGCAAGGAGAGAAGCCAAAGAGGCTGCGCAACAACATCAGCAGAAGCAGAACCCGCAGCAACAACAACAACAGCAGCAGAAGCAGAATCCGCAGCAACAACAGCAACAGACTAAACAACAGCAGCAACAACAACAGCAGCAGCAACAACAACAGCAGCAGCAACAACAACAACAACAACACCAACAACAACAACAGCAACAGAAGCAGCCACAGCAGAAGCAACAACAACAGCGTAAGCAACAGCAACCAGCAGCAGACAAAAAAGAGAGATGCCCTCCGATCAATGTCTTCGGACTGGAGACAAAGGAGGTGGACAAATTATGTAAGTTGGCCACAAAAAATTCCTTTTATTTAAAATATAAAGGGCCCTTAAGGCTCTCGGTTCACTGCCTATCACTGACAGACTACCACATCATAAAATAAAAGCTAGCGGCGGCTGGGGCCGAGTTTTTCTCATACACCCCAAAAGGGGAAAAAGTGCAGACCATGCTCCTTAAGGGCGTGGATCCCACTACTGATCCCGAAGAGATCCTCGCTGTGCTGCGCCAGGCGCAGAGCGACGATGTCACATTCGTTGGGGTTAAGCCCTTCAACACTGCGGTAGCGAGAAGGGAAACAGGAAACTTCCGTTCTTCCTCGTTCAGGTCACCCCAGACAGTAGCATATTCTGTTAATTGGGATACATTAACAAAGACGAAGCATATACTAAGACACAAACGGTAGATGCAAGGCCAGTGGCCCGTGCTCCAGCTACCACTGTTAATCCGGCCGTCTCCTACGCCCAAATGGCATCAGGAAGGCGACCGGTACAACAGACAGTGCCGAAGGTGGCCCCCGTCCCAGTGGCAAAGCTACCTGAAGCGAATCTGGATATGATGACGGTACTGCTCTCTATCCAGGGGCAGATCGCTCAGCTCGAAAAACGGTTCCAGGAGCAAGCAGCGAAGTGCGAAAATTTCAAGTGCTAGAAACGTGTATTGCACGCATTCCTCTCCAGGGTGGAAAGCGGTTATATGTGATCACGATCTACGCAGCTGACAATCCTGCACTCAACCGCAACTTCATTTCAGAACTCGATACTCTTTTCACTAGCTTTCGACTGAGCTCGGAGGAAAACTATTATATAATTGCTGGGGATTTAAACTCCAAGCATAGAGAATGGGGCAATAGAGTGCATAACGACAGCGGAACCCCACTGTATAACTGGCTGGCAGGGCACAATATTGAGTTCAAGCTAGATTTGCTTGCAACTGATAGGCCATCGTACCACAGATTCGGGTCTTATTTGGATCTGTTGCTGATCGACAGACGACTGACGATACTAGACGTCGCAAGACGCACGCGGAACTGTGGTCATGATCACTGCGGACTCTTCGCGGCTATTCAGCTCCCGAACGAGGTGGAAGAACTGGAGGAGTATGTCCAGAGGAATCCTTATAATTACAATAAGGCCCGCTGGCCTCGCTTCTCCAGGACGTTATCCACAGAACTACGTTCGAGTGGGATCAATCCTCCATCAAACAGAAACCTAACGAACGAAGAGGTTGACAGGTACCTCATACAAATGGACGACGTAATTAAATGTACCATGGACAAGACTATTCCGAAGGTAGTACAAATCGATGACAGCGATGTTTATCGAAATGCTACCATCGATGCACTTCACGTGCACAAAAGTAGGCTGCTGTCAATACTCAAACTCTTGCACAGGCGGTTTACAGATCCACAAAACGCGGAAGTCAGGCAATTGAAGTCGGAGATCAAGAACCTCCAACAGTTAATACGCATGAACTATAGCTTGGCTATAAGCTTGCACTGGGACAATAAAATCCGGGCTGTACGATCTAACAACCCGGGTATGTTCCCACAAGTAAATAAAATATTTCGGAGGAAAGATCAAAACGACATTCTGGCCGTAAGACTTCCTAGAAAGACGTTTAACGAACAATTACTGACTTCAGTTGGCATCGATCCAGATGGGGCAGTACTAGACAACGACTTCTTCGTGGTTGAAGATCCCCAGGAGAAGGTGAAAGCAATTGGTGCTGTGTTTCAGGGCGGGGCATGAAACTATACATGCCGCGTCCAAACTGGTATCCGACATTCAGTGGAACAAAGATAAAAAACAATGCACGGGTGCTTGTCTGATTGACTTGGAAAAAGCATTCGACATCGTTTGGTTAGAGGGCCTCTTCCTCAAGCTGGTCAGGCTCGGCATAAGCAAATCATTGCTATACATGATCTATGACATGATAATAGGTAGAAAGTTCGTCGTGAAAAGTGGCGACGTAACTTCTAACACGGTCTTTGACATCAAAAATGGTCTGCAACAGGGAGCGGTTTGTTCGCCGATATTGTTCTCAATATTCACTGCAGATCTTATAGTTTCCATGCCGCACTTAATTGCGTACGCCGACGATCTAGTAGCGTACAGATCAGGTCCGAAGGTCGAAGTAATAAGTAACTTGCTGCAACTTGACTTCGAACAAATTCAGCGATTTTGCGACGACTGGAAGTTAATTATCAACTTTCTGAAGTGCGAAACTATCCTTTTCAGGACCCCGCTGTACATGGCAGCATGGGATACGCGCACAAACTGGCGTAAGTTCGGCATAGTTGACCCGCAGGGACGGCCGTTAGATGTGAAAAGTGAAAAGGTTTGGTTGGACCAATATCTGTATTTTGACAAACATATAGATATTGCTCTGGCGAAAGCTAAAAAAGCCCCTTGCTGTGGCAAGGGGGTTGTTTTACAGCAGCCAACTTGACACCAGAGTAAAGGTTATCTGCTACATGGCCCTCATCCGGCCAGTTATGGCCTACGGTTGTCCACTATGGTTCAATGTGAGTCTTTCTCAGATGGAAAAGATGAGGTTGTTCGAGAGACAGTGTCTTCGCACTTGTCTCCGGTTGTATCGTACACCCGAGTCTGAGTACAAGAAGTTCTATCCTAACGAGGTCCTGTACAACGAGGCAAACTTGAACAGAATAGATAATTTTATTATTAAACTGATCAGAAGGCATATTGCACGAGCTATGACTTCTTCCAACAGTCTGATCTTTGGGGCTTACTACCCCAATGTTATGTACCATGAGAGAGTGCGCCTTACCGGCTTTATTCCTCCTGAAGCGTTCCTCTATCTCGACACAATTGGCCTAATACAGGATTCACAAGGATGTCCTGTCATCTTCCACGTTGTACGCCGAACAGTGGACTGGCGACTCCAATACGAACGGGATGTCGCTCGCAGTCACGAGGATCTCCTCCGGTTCAGCAGAGCGATCTCCGCTCGAGACAGGAGAGAGTTTGCCAAAGAACGGCAATTCTACTGGTGGTTACACCAAAACCAATCTCTGCCGCCGCTGGCTTTTCAAGATGATGACGCGATGGTTGACCATGGTGGCCAACTTACATAATTATAGGGTAGTACTTAAGAAAAGAAAAAAAAACATAAAAATAAAAATAAAAAAAAGGTGCACTACGGCGTATAAATTATATATGTTCGGCATATACATAACATATACGCCCTAGTGCACGTGTCCGTAAAGTTACAGACATAGTTAAGATAGTTTTTTAAGTTTTAATGTTAGGTTAATCTAGTTTAAGGTAGGTTAAGATAGACAAACTAAGCCACGTTTTTTACCAGTTTTCTTGGCTTAACAAAAAAACAAAAACAGACTTCATAACTGAAAAAAAAAAACATAGACTAAGCCGAAAGGCATGCTTAAATTAGAAAATCAGAATAGCTTAGAGTACCCGTATAGGGTCAGTAGGTTAGATGTAAAAACAATTGTTAAGATAGTTAAGCTAGTTTTAAGTATTTTTGTCTAGCACGTAAGTAAATGAATTAAAAATAAAACAAAAATGAATAAAAAAAAAAGATATTATATTCACCCCGATTACGAAAGTCGTTTAACGACTTGTGTCGAAACGTCTCTGTGATGTTGGTATTTTACGATTGTCGATAAAGTAGTCGTTTTACGTCATAAGACGACTTCTGGCGATAAGCTTATTTACTACACCAAAACGACGAGTGAGGCCGCTTTTGCACACGCAACTTTTTACTGACGATTTTCTGCAATTCCCTTTTGTGATCGCAAGCCACTTTTACACGTAGAAATAACCCAGTTCCGATTCCTGCTAAATTTGTCCGCTTCCCACTCTTTCACACATGTGTCATCTCTTACTTACTTATGCATAGCATGCTTCCAATACCCAACACTGAGAAGGCAAGAATAAAGCAATTCGAAAAAACGAAAAGAGTGTAATACCTCTATTTTTATTTTCAGTTAAGCAACAGATGGGTTCCGAATATCAAGATTTCTTCTTTACTTTTTCAAAAAAACTATATCCCGCCATTTATCTCCTTTTTTCATCATGGCCGACGATCCTTCCTTGCGAAGTTGGCTCCGCTCTGCTTTTACCAAAGCTGGGAGCTACAGCGACTTCTACATGTTTAATGTTCTTCTTAAGTAGGTAGTTGCTGAGCTCCAGCGACGTAAAGCACGAACCTCTGTCAGAAATAATGCGTCTCGGTCGACTGTAATAACAAAAATATTTGTCCATACACATACATACTTCGTTATTGCTGGTAGAGTTGATCGGGTACAGATTTCGTGAATGCATCTATGACGAGAAGGATGTGCTTACGTTTTGAAGTCAGAGAAAGCAACGGCCCAAAGTGGTCGACATGCACCGTATCGAAGGGTAGGGGATTTTTTGGGACACTGTATATGTTACTGTCGTTAATCCTGGCTGGGGCGGAATACATTATACACTTGATGCAGTTTTGTATAAACACTTCTATCTTATTCTTCATGTCTGGAAACCAATAGTACTTCCTTATCTGCTGGTAGCATTTCTCAACCCCTAAATGGCCTATCTTCTCGTGTATCATTCGTATTACATTGTCCTGCATCTCTAACGGAACCTACAAACAATATATTGTTAGCATCTAATCTGCGGAATATCAAACCGTTCCGCAATTAATAGTGCTTAAGTGACTCCCTTTCTAATCTTTCTCGATTTCTCCGGATTATTGGATCCCGAACTTGTGCTATCTGGATGTAAAAGTCTACATCATCTTCACCTAAAGCTGCGACTATCTGACAACGACTAAGTGCGTCTACATGGCCTACCACTTGCTGTATTGAGTAATTATAGTTTTCCAACTCTAATGCCCATCTAGCGATTCTTGGATTTACGTGTTTTTTTCCCTAAAGTAAGGGTTAGTGAATTACAATTAGTAATAATCTTAAAAAGGATGCAATCTAGAGATACTCTGAATCGCCGTAATGAATAAATTATTTCTAGTGTTTCTAATTCGAAGCTATGGTATCTACTTTCGGCTGGAGTAGCTGTTTTCGAGAAGTATGAGATTAAATGAAACTTTCCGTCTTTTTGACGTTGCACTAATGCTGCACCAAAACCATGGCTACTGGCGTCGCAATGAAGCTCCGTTTCCCGATCTTGCCTACAAACTGCTAACACTTGGGCGCTCACTAATTAATCCCGCAGTTGCCTAAATGCTACTACACTCTCATCCGTAAAATCGTACCTGGTTTCCTTACGTGTTAGCTTCAAACGCGGACTAGCAATCTTCGAAAATGAAGGGACAAAACAGCGGAAGTAAGAAAATAACCCTAAACACCTTTGTAACTCGTTCTGATTTCTCGGCATCGGATATTGTTTGATGCTTTGTACGAGTGCATCCGTAGGGCGTATGCCCGAAGCATTCACCGAATAACCCAAATATTCTATTTTATCATACGCAAACTTACACTTCTTCATTCTAAGTTCCAAACCCTTTCATAGATTCTACGTAACACTTCGGCAAGAATTTCCATATGACTTATGCAATCTGATGTAGCAATCAAAATGTCGTCTAGATATATAATCAACTTATATAATATACATATATATGGGTGGCCCTACAGTCCGTAGAGAGTCAGGGCGTAGCTTCTCAGCAGCCACTCGTGTTGTGCGTGCTATTGTTTTATCACGAAGGGACCTACAGTTTTATGCCGACTCCGAACGGCCAAAGTTGAGAAGCTTTTTCTGGGCAGTTATACTCTTTGATCATTGTCAGTGACTCGAAAGAGGTGGGGCAGTGAAAAGTATTTCTGTTCGTACCAGGAGTCGAACCTAGACATGTAGGTCCAAATGCATATGAGTCGACGCACATACCCACAACGCCACGGGCCACCACACATAATCAACTTGCCTGCTTCAATTATGTCTACGAAAATTTCGTGAACAAATCGTTGGAAAACTGCTGGTGCGTTTTTTAGCCCAAATGGCATCCTAAGATATTCGTATTGCCCGTCTGACGTAACGAAAGAAGTGAAAGGAACGGAACCTTCGTGCATTTTCAATTGGTTAAAACCATCTTTTAAATCAAGCAAAGTAAAGTAACGCTTACCACCCAAAAATTCAATGCAATATTCTATTAGAGGTAATGGGAAATTATCCCTTACAGTTTTCTTATTTAAAGCGGGATAACCAATACATAATCTCAACCTACCATCTTTCTTCTTCACTAACACGACTTGTGAGGTCTAAGGGGATTTTCTATGCGGAATTATTTTTTTGTCTAACATGTCTTTTATTTTTTCACGTATTTCCCTTCTCTCAAATTCGGACAGCGGTCTTGGTTGACAATGAAACGGTGTATCATCTACTAAATTAATTTTCATTTCACATTTACTCGTATGAGGTTTGCACTCGACACCCACGGGTGACTAACATAATTCTGATAAATAACATGTCATAACTGCGATTTGCTTAAGCGTGGGCGTTACGTACATGCATACATTACATACATTTACATACGTGTCTCGTGATCGCACAACGCGTCCGCTGACTGCTTACATCAGTGACATACTTACATATGTATGTAGACGCATTAGTACGGCACATCACCTGATCAAGTACACACAACCGCACATATGTATAAACATATGTGCGGTAATACATCACCCGATGAAGTTCCCGATGGTACTCTCTTCTCTGGTCACCGCAGAGAGAATAAATGAATCAATGGCGTAAAGAAGCGGGATGTTTTTGCTGGTGACGTGTGGGAGGAAGACTCTCCAGTTTGGCATTTGTTAACATTCGGACGTGTCTTTAAATTAATTGAAAATAAAACGATTTCATTATCATAGAATTAATCATTATTTGTAAAGTAACATAAAAAGGAATAAAAACCCTAATATATTTATATAAATTTATATACATATATATGCATATACTTAAAAAACAAAGTGTTTGAAATTAGAAACACCAAAGTATAACTCGGGCAAATATCGACTTCTGACTGCTGATCGATTGTATCGATTGCAAACGTAGCAGCTTCATCATCTTCACTATAGTGCACTTGCTGCGGAACATCTTTCGGGGGAATTTGTAAGGCGGTTTGAATTTGTTCACTACTCAAATCAATTATACTACAACGTGCTTGACTACTGTGATCGCTTGAAATATTAGATTTAGACGAACCAAACAGATTTTTTTTTCTCAGACTTCATTTTATTGTTTAATTCACTTTTATGGGTAAGATATATATTAAAGTTATACAAAAAATTACGTCCCAATATGAGTGGCAACATCATGGTGTAATATTGAAGTACCCAAAGCGTCACTAGTTTAACTTGGTTAAGGAATTTAATAAGACATTTTATAATACCGTATGTAATATAATAATAATATTGGTGGCGCTACAAGCCCGTAGAGGGTCAGGGCCTAGCTTCTCAGCAACCACTCGTGTTGTGCGTGCTATTGTTCTATCACGAGTAGAAGAGACCTACAGTTTTATGCCGACTTCGAACGGCCAATTTTGAGAAGCTTTTTCTAGACAGTTATACTCTTTAAGCATTGTAAGTGAGTGACTCGAAAGAGATGGGGTCGTGAAAAGTATTTCTTGTCGTACCAGGAATCGAACCTAGACAGGTAAGTATATGTGCGTTGGAGTCGACGCACATACCCACAACGCCACGGGCCATACCGTATGTATATAATTTATTTCGGCCAAGTCCCTTTGTGGGTTTCAATACCTCAGACACTTTGATGTTGCTTGGGAAGGTGGAACGCTTAATAAGGTTAGTCTCGCTACCGGTATCAATGAGGGAAAACCAATTTGTGAAATGGATGTTTTTGGATTTCGGATTGACTGGTTGACAGCTTCTCCCCACTTCTCACTGCGGATTTTCTTGGAACTGCACTCGCTCGCTAATATTCGTAGCGGTCCAAGCGGTCAATTAATTCGGCGATGGTCCTGGCGTTGTTGATCAGGTTTATGTTCGGGATGTTGTCGTCAAACCCATCTACGATGAACGAAACGAATTTCCGTTCTGGAACAGATATTTTCGATGCGATGGCTTTCATCGATATAACAAAATCCAGACTTAACTCGTCTGGTCGTATGCGGCGTTCTTCCAGCTGACGATAGATGTCCCGCGTGGTTACTTGCCTCCCGAAGGTTTGCACGAGTGTGGTCTTGAATTCCTCGAATCGGACTACTCCGATGGTACTACCCAAATCCTTCGCCGTTTCCCTCAGGAGCCAGCGGACACCCATACACTTGTCCTCGACCGTAAACCCACGTGTCTCTGCATACGTTTCAAATTCTATGAGCCATTCCTAGTTCTTCCTCGGGACTGGCCTCTTCGCCGCGTATTGAGGAGCATGCGTCTGACTGCGGATTGTGGCTTACGCCGAACTGCTTTACTGCGGATGAATTTGTTCTGGCTGCGGACTGCTGCATTGTTTGTTGGACTGCAGACTCTTCACCAACTTCTGCATTATCCAGTCGCCGTAGATGTCGTCTTCTGTTTTTTGTTTTCGTGTGGATTCACACTTGTTCGGCATCTGAGATATATGTTTTCTCTAATTGGGATTTAATTTTAAGAGATTTACCCCAATTCCAATTTATTTAGTTGCACCCCACATCTGAGATGTAATACCTCTATTTTTATTTTCAATTAAGCAACAGATGGGTACCGAATATCAAGATTTCTTCTTTACTTTTCTCTATTCCGTCAATCTCGGTTGCACTTTCAAAAAAACTATATCCCGCAATTTATCTCCTTTTTCATCTGGCCGACGATTCCTCCTTGTGAAGTTGGCCCCGCTCTGCATTTACCAAAGCTCAAATGTAGAGGACGCACCGCTTACACCAACCTCACATTACATTAGATTTAATCTACTACCCTTGCAAGAGATAAAAGGGAATATGAACGATCAATCGCAATTCTCGAGCACAAGCAACTCGGCCGACAAGATTGGAAAGTTGCAGACGAGTTTAGCGTGCGTAAAAGCGACCTAACACGATAAAGGTTTGAATTTTGTGAACGACTCTAATGGAAAAACAAGTAAATACGTGAGTTTTCTTTGTGTTTTAACTCGAGTGGTGTAAAATGTATTTAATGTTGATTGTTTATATATCAAGGATGAACATTTCCAGCCAAAAACAAATAAGGCGGATGGTTGAATTGATGGAGGAAAATATGAATTTAGCAAAAAATTTCAAGAGGTTTTCTTTAAATGAATGCAAACAAAACTGGATGGAAGGAAGTGGAGACTAATTAAATTATTCACAATTGTACAATACTTATCTCTAACTATTATTATTATTATAATTTATTAGCATGAAATTAAAATTACATACTAACAATAGAAGAGCCCTGGCTGCAGAGGCTTATATGGTGTATACAAAGTTATATATTTAGATTATGCTGCTTAACAAATATATTACATATATTTTCCTGTGTTGGAGTTTTGATCATTTGCATGATAGGAATGTTGATTCTTATGCAACCTGTGGTGCCCAGAATGTGGTTTATATCCAATTGCAAGTGACAAATGTTGCAGGTGGGAGGAGGTCTATCTTTCAGAAGATGTTCATGTGTACATGCTGTGTGCCCCAATCTAAGTCTTGTAAATACAGTGTTGGAGATTTTAGATGTTGTTAATGGATAAGTGGGACTCATCCGCTCCGGATTTATAATGCTGTAATGATGCTGGTAGTTCCGCCACTTAGCTACTTGCTTTTGGTGAAGTTTGTGTTTCATTAGGTGTACAATATCCAATTTTGTGCTGTTATTGAAATTGAATATTGGAGCGTGGTGGGCAAGACTAGCTTCTAAATCAGCTGATTCGTTCCCTTTGATACCAGTATGACTGGGGATCCAAATTACCTTAAGTTTGTTGGGAGACTTAATGAAGTGATTACTGATATCCATTATAATTTCTGTGTCATTACGAGGGTTTCTAACAGAATTGATCACAGACAGACTGTCGGTGCAAATGACATATTTTCCTTTGGACTAGGCAATGTAGTTAACTGCCTTTTGGATCGCCACAGCTTCTGCTGTAAAGACAGAAACATACGTTGGTAGTAGCCCGGATGTTATCCAAATTACCATTTTCTTTGGTAACTGCAAATGATGTACTGTGGTCTATTTTCGATCCGTCCGTGAAGATAAAATGCCATCCTTTGAGTTTCGGATGGAAATTCTTGTATAGGATGTGTGAAGGACCTCTTTCAAGGTATTGTTTTTGTCGTACCTGGTCATGTCCAAAATAAAGGAGTCAGTTTTTATGCTCCACGGAGGAAATTTTGTTGTGGGATGGTGTAGTACATTTTGCGGTAAACCGAGGTTACTCCCAATGATGCGGGCTTTCGCAATATCTGACAAGATTGATTTTGCTGTGTTGATGTTGCATGCTAAATTCTTCGCTATGAGCGAGTTTTTGGAATAGAGCAGCTTTATGTAGAGTTTGGCGAGAGAGGCTTCAATTCGCTCTTCGATTGATGGAAGACCCGCTTCGGTAAGCACATGTTTTATCGGGCTGGTTCTGAAAGCGTTGATACTTTTAAGTTGATTTCTTTTAAGTAATAATGAGCTTGTGATTGAGCTTAAGGTGTTAGTATGAGCATTAATTTTTTTACTAGAGAGATAATTTACAATATTTGCCCTCTCAGCCAGGTTTTTTTTAAAGCTATACAATGACTTTTCCAATTATATTTATTGTTAAACACTAAACCAAGAATGCTTAAATAATTTACATTGACAATACTGACGTTATTTATTATAAGATTTATAATGTCTCTGTTGCATGTCTTTTTCCGACAAATGTGCAGTGTTTTGCATTTGTTGGGAGAAAGACTTGCACCAGATGATTCTGACCAAGTTTGGATATACTCGATCAAACGCGATAGCAAGTTCTTAGTATGATTAAGATCACTTTGTTTACAGAGGATGAGAATGTCATCAGCATAGATGATGTGATCCAGGAGTTTGTGGTTTCTGATTATAGTCGAGAGGTCATTAAAAGCAATAATGAAAATAATTACAGAGAGGGGCGATCATTGGGGTATCCCATTGAAAAGCGGCAGTGAATTCGAGTAGGTGTTGTTGACCCTTACATAAATTTTCCTGTTGGTCAAAAAGGAGCGGATATAGTTGTAAATTATAGATCCAACACCCCATTCCCTAAGTTTATTTAATATTAAATGTATACCAATCTTGTCAAAGGCTTTCTCAAAATCTAGTGAAAGAATAGTTACATGGTTACATGCGGACAGTGCTTTAGATATGAACAAATCAAGATAAAGGAGCGCATCTGCACAACCCTTATTTGGACGAAAAGCTACTTGGTTTGGACTTAATAAGTTATTCGACTCCAAAAACCACAGAAGGCGCTGTGCAACTATCTTTTCGAGGGCTTTGGACAAGCAAGATATCAGTGAAATAGGGCGGTAGCTTTCCACGATGTTATTTTGAGTCTTGGGTTTCAATATAGGAAGAACTGTAGCTTGTTTCCAGTGTTGTGGGATAGTGCCTAATTGAAGAATGTTGTTATATAGAGTCAGTAGTCTGTGTTTAGCCGGTAATGGCAGTTTTTTTTATCAAAGGGTAAGATATCCGGTCTCTACCTGGAGTCTTGCCCTTGAGTTTCGCTAAAGCGTATTCTAATTCCAGAAGTGTAATTTGAGTCTCCACAAGCTTGGCAGGTCGGGAGATAAAACTTGGGCTGGCTATCAGTGGCAGGTATAGAGCTGTTACCTTATCTGGGTTGAATTTTGGTGGAAAATGTTCGTCTCTAGAATCGGGGTGATTATCTTTGATTCAACTTATGTACATACATATGTAATGAAATTGCAAATTTCGCAAACCATAGGCCCCGATTGCGAGTGTCGAGTGATTAGATAATCGACAAATTTGTCGACTGAAATCTACTTTGGTGTTGCCTAACTCAGTCGACTGAGAATCGTATTATTGTGAATTAAAAACGTCCATGTCATGAATTTTTATACGTCTGTCAGTTTTGAATATGAAATTTCTCAATTCGTGTTTACATTGCCCAGAGAATCGCACGAATATTAGAAAGAGATAGCGTGTAAGTTCCCATAAGTTAGAGGGAGATGTAAACAAAGATTGTGGGTTTTGCCGGTACAATGTGAACGTTCACTTTTGTGCGTATCGAAACAAAACGCTCGTGGAAACACTCCTATGAATTAATACATTTCTGTATATATTTTAAATGTTGTTTTGTTTGATTATTTAAAGGGATAACAATATAAATTAAGTTACGTTTGCATCATGAAAACAATGTTTATTTTACGATTTTCCGCGGCACGTAAACCGTCGACCACAAACTTGTGAACGACGAAATTTGAAACCAAAATCGCCTACTATCGATCACAATATCAAAACATTCAATCGACTGTCGACAATCGTTGCGTATCGATTATCGATTGATAATCGACATTCGAAATCGGGGCCATAGTAATATACCGAATGAGGTAGACATATGTACTTCCAGTTTCTAAATTAAAATTAACTCGAATAGTATATAGAAAACACATTAAATGAGGTCAAAGAAAACACTATAAACACGTTCACAAACTTGTGAACGACGAAATTTGAAACCAAAATCGCCTACTATCGATCACAATATCAAAACATTCAATCGACTGTCGACAATCGTTGCGTATCGATTATCGATTGATAATCGACATTCGAAATCGGGGCCATAGTAATATATCGAATGAGGTAGACATATGTACTTCCAGTTTCTAAATTAAAATTAACTCGAATAGTATATAGAAAACACATTAAATGAGGTCAAAGAAAACACTATAAACACGGGAACATCGAAAGACATATTTATATATGTACATATGTATGTTGTAAATACGTTATCCTATGTTAAACATCTGTTTTTGTCTTATACCCGACAATCGCATTAGAAGATCGTAGTGTTCTTCTACTCTCTGAAGACATGTGCGGCAAATTGTTTTCGGAAGGGGATCTGTTGGTGAAATCTGTACTATTAGTTAGAAACTGATGCTGAAAAGTAAACTTCCGTACCGTAATTGGTAAGTAGCCGTTGATTTTTTCATCTATTAGTAGTCTTTTACCGCTACTGCTGTAAATATGTACCACTACCTTGTGAATCTCAGAACAAAGTCTACACAGAAATCCAGATATATACGCTTTTCCTAAGCTTCCCATTGATTATTTCCCGTTCAAAGACCTTTCAAGACTTCCTACCAAACAGTATACCACGACTATTGTTTATAATACTCATTACCCCAGAGATAATGGAATAAATAGATATGCAAACTTCCAGTGGAAACCCCCTTGACAATCGCAGTTCACCTCAGACAGAAATCATGTACACCGGCATAGTCGTCTTTCCAGTGGAAAACCCCTTGCCAATCGCATTTCACCTCGATTTTGCTCTAAACGTACGCATACTACTTTATTTTCACGCGCCCCTCGTAAAGGTTCAACTATAATGCGCATGAGCGAGCATGAGCTAGTGTCAAATTTCAACGAAATGTTTCGTCATGTTTGCAAAAAAATCATGTCTACTCATAATTCGCTTCTGCGCGCTTGTCCATATGTCAGAAAATTTTTTGTTTCATTCAGCCGAAAAATGTCGTGTTCAATTATATGTCTATGTATGTATGTACGAATACCAACAGAATATCAGCTGATTTGCTCATTTTTCAAATTGTTTTTCTTGTCTGTGTTTTATCTGTCACATTCGCATATGCGCGGTGCGATTCATTTCGCGCTAGCTCATGCTTAACGAAACATTTGTGTTTTGCACATGCTTAACGAAATGCTCGCAATCTCTCATGGACGACATTATAGGTTGCCGCATGGGGTTGGGTGTATTTGCTCACTCACTCATGCGCGTTTGACACTAGCTCATGCTCGCTCATGCGCATTATAGTTGAGCCTTAAGGCTACTTTTGATAAAGTAGTATGCGAGATTAGAGCAAAATCAGAGATATGAAGCAAGTCAATTTCACCTCGAAGAATTTAGGAGGGGGTAATTAGCTGTTAGCTTACCTCACACGTATTCACAACCCCTGGCTGTGAAAAGGTTATAAAAAACGTTTTCAGATGAATCTCATTGGCTAGAAAAACAGAAGTTGAATATCTCTTCCTCCATTATATCTGACTACCCCACTCATGTCTATATAATTCAGCTAAAGTTAATAGGTCTGTTCCAATTGATTTGAGAACAGAACAGAAATTCGTAGTTGAGTATATTGTCAGTAGTGGGGATAAAAATATCTCTTTCAGAGAGAAACTGTGCACAAACTTGTGGAACGACTTTTCGTAGAAATGCACAGAATTCACGAAACGTCAAAAAAAATATATGAAAATTGAATGTCGTTTTTTTTTTAATTTGAATTTGACAGTCTTCAATTGTCTGCCCACAGAAATTTCTGTGGCAGAAATTCGCAGGGTGGGGAAATTTTGTACTCTCTGATGAGCACGCTCTGCTGTCAGAAATCATGTACACC
Source organism: Eristalis pertinax (assembly GCA_907269125.1). Taxonomy (NCBI): domain Eukaryota; kingdom Metazoa; phylum Arthropoda; class Insecta; order Diptera; family Syrphidae; genus Eristalis; species Eristalis pertinax. Next base: position 88,932,453 of record OU026145.1, read on the forward strand.
GAGATAGTCGTCTTTCCAGTGGAAAACCCCTTGCACATCGCGTTTCACCACGAATTTTGCTCTAAACGCACGCATACTACTTTATTTTCAGGCATACTTCTTAACCCTTTAGAGCAGCGCCATGTTGCTTTTAAGATTTGCCACCAATAGTGTCAAAAAGTAGCGAGAGTGCCCATGATAATGTCAAAAATGCTCATGATTGGAAGTTTTCCAATGAGAATGTTCGGAAAGTTTACAAGTTCTTAAAAGAATTATTATTGTTGGTGTTTTTATAAGACATCGCTAAAATTCGGCTAAATATGCAAATCATTCATTTAATAATAATCACTACGGTAATAATGATGCATTTCGGTCAGCGAAAACATGTGAAAGCATTTAAAATATTCCAATCTTTTGTTTCATATACCGATGAAACTACTGTAATAAGGGTTACTGTTTTTACGATTAAGTTTTTTTGGATTAAGCCTAGAAATGCAAGTCATATATGAAACACAGAGTTGTATTACTGCTTATTATATCCAATATTATATTTTATGTTCGTAATTTAGAATGAATTTCGTATTTGTCATATCAAATTCTTCAAACAAATAGTTGTGTGCGAACTCCCATATTGGTATCGTATTTGGTATATTAGTTTTCAAGTTCTTTATATACCCATGGTTTGTATTTCACTGTATATATCATATTGATTATCCAATAATGATAATGTGATAATATCTTTCTATTGAATCTGATAATTTTCAAATTTAACGTCGTTTTCCAATGGAATTTTCCAGTCTCAAGTTTCATGCACCTCTTTCTTCTAACATTTCCCGCCATTTTTGGTGGTGAATAATTTACACAGAAATTTGAATCCGATAAGAACTGATGTCCAAATGATAAGGGCATTTGCGATATACTCTTACATAAGTTGTTGTGCATGTTTTTATTAATTTCTAAATAAGGACTAATTAAATAAAGGATTTATGCGGCCATGTAGTACAATTATCTTCAGAAATAATGTTATTAAAGGGAAACCATCAACATCAGAAATCATTTACAACCAGATGTCCAACCCGGGTTTGAATGTTTACTAAAACACAATCGTGTCCATCTCAGATTTTGCTCTAAAGTCACACACACTACTGACAGATTTTTTTTTATTTTCACAGACAGGGCTTGTGAATACGAGTGATCTAAGAACAACATGGAGCTGCTCTAAGGCCTTACGAAGTGTGCGTGAAAATAAAGTAGTATGGGTGCGTTTAGAGCAAAATCAGTAATATCAAGCAAATCAAATTCACCTTGATAAATTTAGGTGGGGGGTAATCAGCTGTTCGCTTAGGTCACACGTATTTACAAGCCCCTGTCTGTGAAATGTTATAAAAAACGCTGTCAAATGAAATCTAGGGGGAAGAGAAGAGGAAGTTGGCTATCTCTTTAATACTTCATCTCTGTCTTCTGTGAAAAACTACGAAAAAATCACCAAATGGAACGGCTTTGAACAGTTGTTCGGTGATTTTCGGTGAATTTCACAGCAATTGGAACAGACCTTATATTACGGAGTTTTGACATTCCATTTGAATCTTTCCAGTGATTACCTACCATTATTCACTTACAGGAACGAAGATGGGATTCGCACACATCGAATTGTATGAAAACTACCCAGAAGAAGAAGTGAGGCAAAGTAAAGCTTAAATAATCCTTATTACAATACAACTTATTCCTTACGCATAAGGCTTGTTTTTTTTCAACTACCCAGCAAAAAAAAGTGAGGCAAAGGAAGGCTTAAATAATCCTCATTTAGATACAACTTATTCCTCAGGCATAAGGCTTGGTATTTATAAGGAATACTGTTTTTCTTTCAAGATGCCTTATTTTATTCCTTATTCTAACACGGGCCATGTCCTACACTAACAGGTATAAGATTGGATGCGTTAAGGCAGCGGCGGGTAGAATACTTTACATGCGTCATCATCAGCAATACTTTGAGAGATACATATAATACATGTGTTGTTATGGGAGGTGACACATAGCCCAACGCCGAAGTCGATGCGACGGATGTAAAGGGTGAGTTTTTAGCTATTATCTTTTTGGCAACACTGGTTTAAACAGCTGACGCACGTTTCGTGTTTTGTTTCATTTTCAAACATCTTCAGTTTGGTCTATAATTTAACCATGAATCGTCTTACAAACGAACAACGCTTGCAAATTATTTATTATCAAAATGCGCACTGTGTTAAGAAAGTTCATCGTGCGCTTTGTCGCGCAACTAGCGCCACCTGGTGGTCCCAAAAGACCTCCGGCCCCGCACAACTCAGCTGGGGTGGGTTCCCAAAACACAACAAAAAAAACTACCTTCCCGAAGGAAGTGGGCGCCACGTCGTCTTTCGTCGGGAACGACGAAACCCACTCGATAATTTAAGTATATCTATATGTATATACCCCGCCCGGTATATATATATTTCTCCCTAGAAATTAGGGGAAACCCGATATGTACGTCGGTTCTTGCGAACCTCCGCCCTCACGTCAATCCCTTGGGATTGACTTTCACCCAGCAAAAAATTTACTTGGGCTCGGTGGCCAACTGTCCCCACACAGAAAACACTCTCGACACGTATGGATACCGGACGACGCCGAATACCCCCACCAAACAAACGCGAGGTGCGCCTCTGGCACCGAAAGCTACGGGGAATTAAAAAAACCGATGCAGCCTTTGTGCCGCGAACCGCTGGTGGACTTTGCCCACCGAATATCACTTCACGCACGAACGGGAATTTCCGCGATCACAATGCCCCTTTCTGGGCGCTACGCACGACAAAATTTTCGCTGGTTGGGGCTCCCGCTGGAGTCTCCCCAAACCTTTCACCAATTCACTTTGTACGTACAAACGCAGGAATATCCTGGTGTGTACGTACATATAAATATATGTGTAACTATTTATATGTATAAAAAAAACCAAAATAACCCAAATCCCACAACGGGGTACTTATCCGTTTTGTTCCTTGTTTTTGCTATCTGTCCCGGTGTCTTCCTTCCTTCTCCAATGTCCTCGTCCTTCCTTCTGTTTGCTTCTTTCCTCTTGTGTATTTTTCTATTTTCTCGTCCTTCTGTATGTTTCTCCTTTGTAGTTTTTTTTTTCTTTTTCCTTTTTTGATATTTTTTTTTCCACAGCTCCTTCTCTTACGAATTAAAAATCCGGAATGACAGTCATACCAAGGGCAATTCTATTGCAACCTCGCAGAACTTCTCTCCCTTTGGTCGCAATAGATTACCCACTCACACATTCCACACATAACAAACATTCCATACATTCTTTCACACATTCCCTGTACATGTACGATGTAAAATCATCGTTCATGCAATCATGCATACATACAGTCACACGCACGGCGGTACGATTTCGGCAACGACACGCCTCCAATCTCTCAACATTCGATGATCGCTCCCATACCATTTCTCTGCATGTACGAACCTCGTACATACATGTTGCCGCACTCATCGCGGGTCTTTTCATACGCGCCATCAACCGCTGGCCAGTCTCTATTGGGGCGGTTGAGTGTGTGTTGAGTGCGTGTGCCGAAATCGTTTCACCATTCGAACAGCTGATCGTAGCTACCGGCGCAAAGGGAATCTCGTCCAATGCCCCGGCAACCTCCACCGCTGCCAATTACGACATTCATACCAGTTGGTTGCCAGTGCAGAGGGAATCTCATCCAATGCACTCGCAACCTCCCTCGTTGACTCATTCACTCTCTCACACTCTTCTGCACTCATCGAGATGATCGCCCAATGATATGCACTCTTCCGTAATCTGTTTTTATTGTGTTATATTTTCTTTTTAATAGTAGTATTATATATTATTATTGTGTTATTGCTCGTTATTATTTGATGTCATATTAACTGTGTATGTAGTATATGTATATGTATTGGACGTTTTATGGTGATTATCTATTTATTTCCTAGATATTCGTGTTGTATAGATTATTTTGGCATTATATAACACGCTGATTATATAATGCCTTTCTTTTATGGTCTACTCTTAGGCGTGAAGAAGGTACGGCGACTCTGGAGAATTTGTGAAGAGGTTTTGAGTACCATTTCGTACTCTCGCGTTTCCCTCTACTCTTCTTTTGTGCTGGTGTTTACCACTTGCTCACCGGCTGTAAGCGAGTGGTTTTGGTACCTTACCACAGATAAGTTGAATTTGGGCCGCGGTCACTAACATCGCGAAAACTCCCGTGCAGATGTTTTTGTCAACAGGGGTACCGAACCTTTGGTGGGGTGTTCGCCGTTTTCCTTTACCTCACTGGGAAAGACGATGCACAATATAAGTTTTATTGTTACGTGCAATTTGCACGTAACAAATCCCATCCTTACCTCCGCGAAATTTGCCCGCAAATTTCGGTAGGATTTTATTCCCTTTCCCGATAGGGTTTGAGGTCCTTCACGTTCCATGTTCCTCTTTCTTTCCCGTTTTCATCCTCGAGGATATACGTCCACGGCGACACCCTTTTTCGCACTTTGAATGGCCCGACATATTTCGGCGCTAATTTAGCCGCGTAATAATTTGCTGCATCCGACAGCATCATATTCTTCCGCCAAACTAGTTCGTTCGGCAGGTATTGTATGTCCCTTCGCCTCAGGTTGTACAGGTTCGACGTTCTCTGTATTGCTACAGTCAACTTCTTACCTATATCCGCCCTCAGCTCTTGGAATCTTTTGCCCATTTCCGTCAATTCCTCTTTCGATATGTCGCCCGATTCTCCCGCGCTACCTCCCTCTCGTTCGCCATCTACCGTTTCTGATCCCGCATGATCTTGTCCGCTCACTATTGTGTTTCCCGATCTCTTTCCCGCCGTTTCCATTTCTCTACCAAAATTCGCGTAATATGGGGTAACCCCTAATATGTTGTGCTGCGCGGTTCGGATACAACACGCGACCTTAGCCAGGTGTGTATCCCAGGTTCTATGGTTCTCCGAAAAGTACGCGCGTAACGTTGTTTTTAAAATTTGATTGATCCGCTCGGCTGGATTAGCCTGCGGGTGGTAGTACGCGGTGTATCTTATTCGCGTCCCGTATGTCTGACACAATTTCCTCAAGTCCGAACCGCGGAACTGAGGGCCATTGTCGCATACGATTGTGGCGGGTACTCCGAACAAGAGAAAGACATTGTCTTCAAGATGTTTGGAGACGGATTTTGCGGTTGCTGTTCTCAACGGGAACAGGAGTGGAAATTTCGTGAAATAATCCACCACGGTTAGGATAAACGTATATCCACTGGTGGACCTCGGAAGCGGTCCCACCAGATCCACGCAGATCATCTGCCAGGGGTCTACCACCCCTCTCCTCTGTACCATCAAACCAGCCGGTTTGGTGTTCACTGGTTTCACTGCCTGACAAACCTTACAGCTCCTAACATACCGGGTAATATCAGCCCGCATTTTCGGCCAATAATACCTGGTCCCTACTCTAGCGTAAGTCTTCCTAACTCCCATGTGCCCTGCTAGTGGATTGTCGTGACACTTCTTTAATATTTCTAACCTATCTGCCTTTGGCACCACCTCTTTCCATTCTAAGCCCTCGTCACGAACGATTATGTAATTTGCCCTAACGTATTTTCATAGTTTCCCTGTTTCTACCTTCCATTTCGGATAAGAGAGGGGGTTAGCGGCAACCTTATCCATCATGTTTTGGATCCACGTATCCGAAATTCGGGGTTCCTCTATACCTGCCGCCACCTCTACGGCCCTAGAGAGCATATCCGGAACTACGTGTTCTTTCCCCTACCTATGTATGATTTCGAAATCATACTGCTGCAGCTTAACCACCCACCTCGCTAATCTACTGCAAGGGTCCTTCAGATTACTTAACCATACCAGGGAATAGTGATCCGTCACGACCGTAAATCGAACACCTTCGATATACGGTCGCAATTTCTCAACTGCCCAGAGTACGGCCAAACACTTCTTCTCCGTTGTCGAGTAGTTCCTTTCGCTTCTGTTCAGCGACCTGCTCAAATAGCATATTGCCTTTCCCCTTCTTCGAACGTTTGACTGAGCACTGCTCCTATACCGTAGTCCGATGCGTCGGTTTGCACCACAAAAGGACGCTCAAAATCCGGGCAGGTTAGGATCGGGGCAGTAACCAGGCCCTCTTTTGCCCTTCTGAAACTCCCCTCGCACTCGTCCGTCCAGGAAAACTTGGTGCTCTTCTTGAGCAAGTTGGTCAATGGTTTGACCATGATCGCGAAGTTTGGTATGAAGCGTCGATACCACGAGATAGTCCCTAGGAAACTCCTAACTTCCCTAACATTCCTCGGCGCAGGAATCCTAACCATGGTAGCTACTTTTCCGGGTCAACGTGCAACCCCTGACCGTCGACCACGTATCCTAAATACCTAAGAGAGGACATGCAGAAATTACATTTATCTTTGCCGAGTTTCAACCCGGCTCTCCGAAGACGATCGAATACTTCCTTCAAAATTGACAGGTGTTTCTCAAATTCGTTCGTAACCACGATGATATCATCGAGGTATACGAACACATGTGGTTCTAGGTCGGGACCTAGTACGGTGTCGATAAATCGCTGCCACGTTGCTGGTGCGTTGTGCAACCCAAAAGGCATCCTCCTAAATTGGAAAAGACCCCTATTTGGGACCGTAAAGGCCGTGTATTGCCGCGATTTTTCCTCCACTGGAATTTGCCAATATGCGGACTTGATGTCCAACGAAGATAAGTATCTGGCGTTCCGAAGCTTGTCCAGAGTGGATTTTATGTACGGCAGGGGGTAAGCATCCCTTTCCGTAACCTTGTTGAGTTTGCGGTAATCGACACAGAAACGAAACGAGCCGTCCTTCTTCTTGATCATTACGATCGGAGAAGCCCACGGACTGCTCGATTTCTCGATTACCTCGTTCTTCAACATGTCCTCTAACTCACTATCTATATGCCGCTGAACCGCAGGAGACACTGGATAGTATCTCTGCTTAATTGGTTCAGACGACGTCCTAATTTTGTGTTCGACCAATTGCGTACAACCTAAACCTTCTGGCATATCACCAAATGCCCCTTCCACAAGGTTAGCCAACTGTCTTTCTTGGTTCACATCCAACTCCGCTCTCTCCATAATGGCGGACACGCCGACGGTTGGCGGACGACGGAAACTCCATTCACCCGAGCCCATGTCCAACACCACTCCCGCTCGTCCAAGAAAATCCGCCCCCAAAATTAAAATTTGAGGTAGAGAGGCGATGACCAAGCAGTCAAACATGTGGCTTTTTCCACGCACCTCAATTGGTACACACACTGTCCCATCTATCGCTACTCCTGCGCCGTTTGCTAAAACTACCTTACTGATTTTTCCCTGTGCTAGTCTAAGCCCTAAACCCTTCAAAATTCTCCAACCTTCCCTACCAACGATAGTACGCGATGACCCGGAATCTACAAGCCCTACCATCCTAACCCCATACAAGCTAACTCTTAAATACGGGCGTACATCGTTATCCTGAACTTCTAATGTGAAACCTACATGAACACACGCCCCTGACTGATTGCCAGCAGGCAACCTCTCCACTATTGCCGACGCTCCCGCCCTGCTGGTGCAGGAGGTCGATTTCCATTTCCCGAACATTGGCGACAATCCCGCCGAATCACGCCAACCTTCCCACACCCATAACACCGCCTCGGTGCGGAACATATGTTCGACATATGTCCCTCCTGGTTGCAGTTAAAGCAACGCAGGTGCCTCGTTGGTGGTCGGTCCCTCCGAACCACTACTTGCGAATCCCTTCGCGCAGTTAATGGTGGATCCCTGTATCTGGATGGTGGTGATGCCCTGTGTACGACAGAGGGTGGCTCCTGGTGCCTGATGGACGACAGCTCTTGATGCTGACTCTCGAGGAACGCTCCGCTGTGACTCCCTCCGGACGGTATGTGGTGGCTCCTTCTGGACTGCAGCAAGTTTCGGTTCCTCTGCCGCCACGTAGGCGAGATCTGGCTCCAGCAGATTCTTCGCTCTTGATGTGGGTGGTGCTGTGAACGCATCTACGTTTGCCCGCACCATTTCCAGCTTCCTTCCTAGTGCGACCAAATCCGAGATCGTTTTTGGCTCCGCCAGACCCAACTGGGTCTGATAGAACGGGGCCAAATTCCTTTGCAGAATGCCGAGTTTCCTACGCTCCGTCAGGGGTTCCGAGAGACGACCCAACATACTGCTCATAATCGCCACGTATACCCCGATGGATTCTTCCTTGCCCTGTGTGCGGCGTCTGATTTCCTCCAGCAGTAAATCATCATAATTGGGAGGGAGAAACTCTAACTTGAGTTCCCTCACCAACTCTTCCCAGGAACTAACCGACCTCCTAACCGCCCTAAACCAGAGGAGTGCCTTCCCACTGCCGACCTGAACAACTGGGACTCATTCGCCCCCCTAGCTTCCCGTAACTCTTCCACCCGCTCGAGAAACGAGTTGACGGATGCACCGCAGCGATCTCCGGTAAAACTTAGTCCCCACTTGGACAGGTTTTCCACTTTTTCCGCCATCGCCTGGATTGGCCTTGCTGGTTCTTCCGTATTTACTGTTGATGTTCCTGGTCTGGTGGTCTTGAGCGGAGAGGCTTGTCCTGCACTTCCTCCTCCTGTGGTCCTCATCCGCATTTCCTTCTCCTCTTCTTCCTCGAGAGCCTCGTCCCCTTCCAGGTTCGCCAACAAAATTGCCAACTCCGTTTTGAGTTGTTTCTTCTGGTCCTCATCCTCCTCCGACACGGGATGTGACCGCGCGAGTCGCGACATCGCCCACTCGATCTTCGTTGCCACCTTTTTAAATTCTGAGGAGCCTTGTACTAACGGCCTCGCTATCCTGCGAAAACTTGAAAGGGTACTCAATCGCCTCGAGTGATCCTCTCCGCTCCAGCAACCTCGCGGCCCTGAGCGACTTCCTCATCGCTTCCACCGTGCCAGCCTTCAGGCCTCGACACACGACCTCGTAGGTCAACTCCTCCTGAGACAATCTATTTATCTCCATCCTCATGCGGCAAACCCAACTCAAACCTCCCCTCGAAGATATATTTCCCCAAAATCTCAAACCTTCCGGAAGAGGAAAAATACCCACGAAAAAGACAACCAACGGAAGTAGGAACCAAAACCAACTTTAAAGACCCTGAACAACGCCAATCAAATCAAAAAAGGAAAATCAAAAACAACCAAAAAAAAAGATCCAAAATCAAGAAAAAAAAAAAAATCCAAAAGTAAGAAAAAAAATCCAAAAACCGAATCCAAACAATGTAACCAAAATCAAAAAAAATCAAAAACGCAACCCAAAATCAAAAAAATCAAAAAACCAAGGTCGAGAAAAATAGAATTCAACCAAAATCAAGAAGAAAAACAAAATCCAAAACCAAAAAAAAATCAAAAAAGCAAAATAAAGAAATCCAAAATCGAAAGACCAAAATCATAAAAACCAACACTAAAAACAAAAAGAAAAATAAAAAAAATCCAGGATCCAAAATCAAAATCAGAAAAACAATCCAAAACAGAATTCAAAAAAATGCAACCAAAATCAGAAAAAAAACAAAATCAAGTAAAAAAAAATTCAAAACCAAAAAAAAACCGCAAGAACCAGAATTAAAAATCAAAATCAAAAATACCCAAAAAACAAAAAAAAACAAAAACCAAAACTAAAAGCAAAAAGAAAATAAAAAAAAAATCCAAGATCGAAATCAACAAAATTCAAAACCCCAAAATCAAAAAAAAAATCCAAAGCCAAAATAAAAAACAAAAGTATCTAATAGAAGTACATATAAAAATATTCAAAAAAAAAATCCAAAGCCAAAATAAAAAACAAAAGTATCTAATAGAAGTACATATAAAAATATTCAAAAAAAGCAACAAAAAAAACTGATATAAAAAATCAAAAAAGTTAAAGTCCAAAAAAGAGGTAAGAATATGTATGTATAAAATATAAAGACGATAATAAAAATAAAGTATAAAATAAAATGATAATATAAAATAAACCCAGCCACCAAGGAAAATATAACAAAAGAATTAAAGAAAAAAAAATAAAAAAATTTAAAGAAAATATAAAAAAAAACCCGAGGTCCCGTTTTAAAAAAAATGCCAACTTTGGCCCCAAGGGTCCCAAAATCTTGCCCCACGTTGGGCGCCAAAAATGTCGCGCAACTAGCGACACCTGGTGGTCCCAAAAGACCTCCGGCCCGCACAACTCAGCTGGGGTGGGTTCCCAAAACACAACAAAAAAAACTACCTTCCCGAAGGAAGTGGGCGTCACGTCGTCTTTCGTCGGGAACGACGAAACCCACTCGATAATTTAAGTATATCTATATATATATACCCCGCCCGGTATATATATATTTCTCCCTAGAAATTAGGGGAAACCCGATATGTGCGTCGGTTCTTGCGAACCTCCGCCCTCACGTCAATCCCTTGGGATTGACTTTCACCCAGCAAAAAATTTACTTGGGCTCGGTGGCCAACTGTCCCCACACAGAAAACACTCTCGACACGTATGGGTACCGGACGACGCCGAATACCCCCACCAAACAAACGCGAGGTGCGCCTCTGGCACCGAAAGCTACGGGGAATTAAAAAAACCGATGCAGCCTTTGTGCCGCGAACCGCTGGTGGACTTTGCCCACCGAATATCACTTCACGCACGAACGGGAATTTCCGCGATCACAATGCCCCTTTCTGGGCGCTACGCACGATAAAATTTTCGCTGGTTGGGGCTCCCGCTGGAGTCTCCCCAAACCTTTCACCAATTCACTTTGTACGTACAAACGCAGGAATATCCTGGTGTGTACGTACATATAAATATATGTGTAACTATTTATATGTATAAAAAAACCAAAATAACCCAAATCCCACAACGGGGTACTTATCCGATTTGTTCCTTGTTTTTGCTATCTGTCCCGGTGTCTTCCTTCCTTCTCCAATGTCCTCGTCCTTCCTTCTGTTTGCTTCTTTCCTCTTGTGTATTTTTCTATTTTCTCGTCCTTCTGTATGTTTCTCCTTTGTAGTTTTTTTTTTCTTTTTCCTTTTTTGATATTTTTTTTCCACAGCTCCTTCTCTTACGAATTAAAAATCCGTAATGACAGTCATACCAAGGGCAATTCTATTGCAACCTCGCAGAACTTCTCTCCCTTTGGTCGCAATAGATTACCCACTCACACATTCCACACATAACAAACATTCCATACATTCTTTCACACATTCCCTGTACATGTACGATGTAAAATCATCGTTCATGCAATCATGCATACATACAGTCACACGCACGGCGGTACGATTTCGGCAACGACACGCCTCCAATCTCTCAACATTCGATGATCGCTCCCATACCATTTCTCTGCATGTACGAACCTCGTACATACATGTTGCCGCACTCATCGCGGGTCTTTTCATACGCGCCATCAACCGCTGGCCAGTCTCTATTGGGGCGGTTGAGTGCGTGTGCCGAAATCGTTTCACCATTCGAACAGCTGATCGTAGCTACCGGCGCAAAGGGAATCTCGTCCAATGCCCCGGCAACCTCCACCGCTGCCAATTACGACATTCATACCAGTTGGTTGCCAGTGCAGAGGGAATCTCATCCAATGCACTCGCAACCTCCCTCGTTGACTCATTCACTCTCTCACACTCTTCTACACTCATCGAGATGATCGCCTAATGATATGCACTCTTCCGTGATCTGTTTTTATTGTGTTATATTTTCTTTTTAATAGTAGTATTATATATTATTATTGTGTTTATTATTTGATGTCATATTAACTGTGTATGTAGTATATGTATATGTATTGGACGTTTTATGGTGATTATCTATTTATTTCCTAGATATTCGTGTTGTATAGATTATTTTGGCATTATATAACACGCTGATTATATAATGCCTTTCTTTTATGGTCTACTCTTAGGCGTGAAGAAGGTACGGCGACTCTGGAGAATTTGTGAAGAGGTTTTGAGTACCATTTCGTACTCTCGCGTTTCCCTCTAGTCTTCTTTTGTGTTGGTGTTTACCACTTGCTCACCGGCTGTAAGCGAGTGGTTTTGGTACCTTACCACAGATAAGTACTCCCGTTGAATTTGGGCCGCGGTCACTAACATCGCGAAAACTCCCGTGCAGATGTTTTTGTCAACAGGGGTACCGAACCTTTGGTGGGGTGTTCGCCGTTTTCCTTTACCTCACTGGGAAAGACGATGCACAATATAAGTTTTATTGTTACGTGCAATTTGCACGTAACAGCTTCTTACATTTTATGGTCAGTTTAATCGACCCACTCAATGGGTACGTAAATAAGCAGAATTGTCGATTTTGGAGTGAATATCAGCCAGAAGCATTGCAAGAGCTACCAATGCATACAGAAAAGTCACAGTTTGGTGCGGTTTATGGGCTGGTGGCATCATTGGACCGTACTTCTTCAAAAATGATGCGAATCGTAAAGTAACTGTGGATGGTGAGCGCTACCGTGAGATGGTATCCAACTTTTTTTTGCCCAAAATGCAAGAGCTTGACTTGCATGACATGTGGTTTCAACAAGACGGTGCCACATGCCACACAGCACGCGCAACAATGGACTTATTGAGGAGCGAGTTCGGTGGACATTTTATTTCACGCTCGGGACCGGTCAATTGGCCGCCTAGTCCGCTTCAATTGACGCATTGGATGACAACATTGAAGCATTTATTCGTGAGATACCGGCCTAAATGTTGGAAAGAGTATGCTAAAATTGGACTAAGCGGATGGACCATTTGAGGCGCAGTCAAGGTCAACAGATGTTTTTGTCAACAGGGGTACCGAACCTTTGGTGGGGTGTTCGCCGTTTTCCTTTACCTCACTGGGAAAGACGATGCACAATATAAGTTTTATTGTTACGTGCAATTTGCACGTAACAGCTTCTTACATTTTATGGTCAGTTTAATCGACCCACTCAATGGGTACGTAAATAAGCAGAATTGTCGATTTTGGAGTGAATATCAGCCAGAAGCATTGCAAGAGCTACCAATGCATACAGAAAAGTCACAGTTTGGTGCGGTTTATGGGCTGGTGGCATCATTGGACCGTGCTTCTTCAAAAATGATGCGAATCGTAAAGTAACTGTGGATGGTGAGCGCTACCGTGAGATGGTATCCAACTTTTTTTTGCCCAAAATGCAAGAGCTTGACTTGCATGACATGTGGTTTCAACAAGACGGTGCCACATGCCACACAGCACGCGCAACAATGGACTTATTGAGGAGCGAGTTCGGTGGACATTTTATTTCACGCTCGGGACCGGTCAATTGGCCGCCTAGTCCGCTTCAATTGACGCATTGGATGACAACATTGAAGCATTTATTCGTGAGATACCGGCCTAAATGTTGGAAAGAGTATGCTAAAATTGGACTAAGCGGATGGACCATTTGAGGCGCAGTCAAGGTCAACATTTGCATGAAACAATCTTCAAACATTAAATTATATGGACCGTACTATCGATTCAAATAAAGATTTCATGAATTTTTCTGAATTTTATGTGTTTTTTTTTGAAAAACTTTCCTATAGCTTTTAAAAAATCAGGCTTTAGTTACTCAACTTAAAACTTTTCTCTCTCCTTCGGCGTTAACAGTCATCACATTGTGACATTTCAGTAGAATTCTAATTTTAAATTAGCATCTGATGGTTGGTTTTGTCAAAGCAGGTCTTAAAAGACATACAGATGTGAATATAACTTTGTAATTGTATTTTTATGTGTAGATGAAATCAGCTGATGATTTGACGCAACGCTTGTGAAGCATTCTATGTGCCGCTGCCTTTTTCCTCATAATAAGCCTAAACTCAGCATTAATAGGGGGCTCGCACGATCAAACATACCGGACAGTCCTGGTCGGATGGATGTTGGACGGACCTATGTCGTTAGCGTTCACATGAGCAAAATACATCGTCAGACTACATTTTTCAAACGAATTTCTATGATGATTCAATGATAATAGACAAGTTTTTAGAAAAAGGCGAAATCGAAGAATTTTTTCTGATTTTTATTTTTGTATTCCTCACTTTTGATTTATCATGTCTGAAGTGCGCTCCTATACATATCCAATATTGTGTACAATTCCCACTGTACTTTAATACTTCCGCGAACAACCTCACAGCACAACGCACTATTGTGTTTCAGGTAATAAGCGGTATTTTCTCTTAAACGATTTAACCGGAGTTCGGGTAAGTGAAAAACAATTTCACTTATCTAGCCTGAAAATTCAAAAAAATCCATTTCTAATGTCTCAATGTTTTATTTAAAATAAAATTGAAAAAAAACAAAACTTCCATAACGTAAAAAGAAAAACGAAAGAATTAAAAAAGGAAAAACAAACGATTCAGTTATTCGATTCAGTTATGCGGAGTAGTTTGAATATTTGGCGGAATTTTTGTTCTACATTTTTATTCAAGCCGTGTTTCTTTGAGATACTCAGAAAGCTGAGTAGGAAAATTTCAACGCAAAGCAACAACACCTACTGAAACTTTTACTGAAAGATAATTTTGCCTGCAGCCTTTACAGAAGGTTGCGCGTTAAATAACCTCAAGCATAGGTGGCGTTAGGCGATAATTTGACACAAAACGAAAAGGGAAATAAGTAAATAAAGAAACATCTCACAAAAACTAACTTTTTTGTTTGCGCTTGATGGAGAGTGAAAGTAGTATTTTGAATTAAATGTCATTAACGTAATCACACACACACACTCTTAAAACAAACCAAAAACCTCAGTAAAGAGCGTTTTTTTCAGATCTCACTTATTGGCCCTTAGTAATAAAGGAATTTAAACTCGAGTTTTACGTAAACTCGAGTTTAACACGAAATCCGTAGTAATAAACGAGCAACCCACTTCTAAAATCGACAAATATTTAGATGTGGCCGAGTCGTATCTAAGTCGAATTTAAAAGTGACAGTTTAACGTTTCAAAATGAGTGTCAAAATCAGCTGTGCTAGCACAATAGCGAATATGACAGGTTGTGCTAGCTCACAATACCGAATATGACAGGTTTATTCACAATGATTACGTTAAATTCGAGTTTTATTAAAACTGATTTATTACTACGGAAACTTAAAAGTACCTTAGCTACACCTAACAAAATTCGACTTTAGAAGCGACTTTATGATTTTCTATTACTAAGGGCCATTGTTTTCAGTATCTCAAAAAAACACGCCTTCCGTTAACCAAGTTTTTCAGTTAAGCGGAGTAATTTGTATGAAGATTGTGAAAAAAACGCTTCGTGACAAGTTTCGTGTTTCAGTTAACGGATTTTTTCAGTAAAGCGTAGTTCAGATAAGCGGAGTTGACTGTATTATAATATATGAGATATTGATTAATACATAAAGAAAATTTAGTAGAAATATTAGTAATATTTTGAATAGTACTAAATATTCGCCTCATTTCTACATAAACTCATATCGCAATACGGCGTTCGAACGGTCGGGCTTTGAAATTTTTAGTAGGTGGTAAAAAATGTTTGGAATGTAGTAAAGAAAGAGTAAACTTCTATCTCTCTTGTCCCTTAAATTTATCTGACAGCGTTTTTTATAAAATGTTCACAGACGGTGTTTGTGAATACGATTGATCACAGAGCAACTGCAGGCTGCTCTAAAGCCTAAAGAAGTGTGAGTGAAAATAAGGTAGTATGCGTATGTATGCGTGACTTTAGAGCAAATCAGAGATAGGCGAGGGGTTTTTTAGTAAAGACCGAAAACCGAGTTGGACATCTCTTCCATTAAATCCATTGGATAAATCACAATACAGCGATCGGGCGTTGAAGCTTCACAGACCGTAATATCGTAAGCCAGAGCACAACGTTCTAGGATGAGCTACTCTCTACCCACCCGTGTGATTTTTTTATTCACTCATGACTTCATTTTTGCGGGTTGACTAACTTTTTGTGTACTTGATAGCTATTTGAGTATGCAATTAATTTTTTTGTGGTGATTTTATTTGCAGTAATTTTTTTGATTTTTATTTTTGTACTTGATAGCTATTTGAGTATGCAATTAATTTTTTTGTAGTGATTTTATTTGCAGTAATTTCATATTTTTTTGCGATTTGGCCTTTACTGTTTATGTTTTTGTCTGTCTAGATGTAGTAAGGATTTGGCCAATAAAACACGGTTGTTAAGCAAATCGTATCGACAAATTGTTGAGTGTGAACGCAACTATTTACAAAATACAGCTTTGTGCTTTTTTGAAAGAAATGTCGAAAAACTAAAGGCCGAACTATAACGCAAACTATAACGCAAACATGACGAATCTCATCGTCATGTTTGCTCAAAACTCATCAGTAACCATATTGAACACTTGCGCTGACAGACGTTGCTTGATTTATTTTCTGATTTTAATATGATTTATTACCAATTTCTCATGTTTTCATGTTTTTTATATAATATGTATGTACATATATACGAATTCCAATTCAATATCAGCTAATTCATTTTTAAAATGTGATATTTTTCTGTGTTTCATCTGTTACATTTGCATATGCGCGTTGCGACTCCATTAGCACTGGTCATGCATATGTGTGGTTGTCACATTTGCAACGAAAATAGCAGAGTTGGTCGTGGACTCCAATATAGGTGCTCTTATGGGGGTGCGTGTATTCGCTCAGTCACCCATGCGCGTTTAACCATCCCAATCTCATGCGATGTACGTTATAGTTGTGCCTTAAGACCTTGCTCTCTAGCAGTTTCTCGTAAGGATTTTCTGACATACTTGTACAAATCAGTGCGACAATCGCTTTCAGCTGAGACTTCCCTTAAAAATCGAGAGATTTTCTTCCAAATTGAGAGTTTTTTGTGTCAACCAGAGTTTTAAAAGAATGCAGTGATTTGAGATTTCATGTATTGAAGTCACATGAACTACTTTTTTATATTGATTTCAATCATTGGTTCACCGCCGTACTTCAACTTCAAAATGTAAAACTAGCATTAATTTTGAAGTCACTGATTGACATGAATTATGTCAGTGAAGTCAATGAATGCATTCGTCCGTGATTTCAGTGAAGTTAGTTGAAGTCATGTCATCATTAATATGAATTCTTCTGGATTAAATATAACAGAATTGAAGTTAAGTTAATTTGACAGCATTTTAATAACTGCATTACAAAAAAAAGCAAGAAAATATAAAAACAACAAAAAAATTCAAAAGAGCATGTTTTTTCTCGTCTTCTTATCTGTGTGTTGACATATCTCAGGTGCCTGAAAATGTTGAACAAAATACAAAATGCAATATTAGTCAAAAGACAAAGGATGTAACTAACAGTCTTCTATTTTGACATCAACTAATCTATTAGCTTTTAGTAGCAGCAATTTCTCGAAATTTGCATCCGACAGTGCTTCACGTCATGGGACTTTTATTAGCTCAGCGTTCCACTTCCGCTGATGAGGGTAAGGGTGTATTGTACCTCATCAATGTTTTTTTGATTATTGGATATTGATCCATCTGAAGCAAAATACAAAGTCATTAAACAAATTAAAATATTTTTGAAATTACACTTAGTAAAATATCTTGAAGGAATAGATAGAAAAACGAAGTTTCATGTTTCCTCTCATATGGCCTGCTCTGCCTGAATGATATTTCTTACCAAAGCACTTGTTACAGATAATTTGCAATCGGAAGACGCCGGGTTAAGGGCTGGTATCCACTTGAGTTTAACGGACGGACAAGGGACAGATGCAACAATTGCATCATTGACTTCTTTTGACAAATTGAAGTGCTGAGGCAATCTTTTAAGAAGGGATTCTTCTAATATTGAAGCTACTTCCAACGCAAAAACTTTTAGAGGGCTATTAAGGATAATTTTCCTATATTTAGTCCTTATTGTTGCCAAAGTGGGAAGGCAACAATTGAAGAAACTCTAAGGCTTTCGAAATCGGTGTTAGCAACAATAAATAGTCCTCTAAATGGTCGAAGTCGGATTGAAAAAATGTTTGCACCTCCAATATCCTGCAAACTGCATTAATGTCGTCTTTGTGTCTACTAGATCATTTATGACATCAGTGGGTACATCAATTGCGACCCCAAGGCGGTGACAATCAGCTCAGAGAACTTCGGTATATTGATGTTACTCCACAGATGTGTACAGTTTTGCTTATCTTTTCAGTAATCAATTGAATTTATTGAAATATTAAAGCTAAGACAGGAAATAACTACTTACACGTTTATATTTATTATTATGTGCTTTATTGTGCAGCAATATGCGATTGAAGTCCGTTGATACAAGTAAATTCAATGTAAACGTTGCTTATTTTATATGTTTGGCAATGAAGCTTCAAAACATTCATTTTTGAATTGAATCTGAAATGTTTGGCAATGAAGCTTCAAAACATTCATTTTTGAATTGAATCTCATCAGTTTCATCGCTATCACTGATATCTTTGTCCTCGATATTTTCGCATGCCTATAATTTAGTTACACCAAATTCTTAAAAACCCTTCACAAAATTCGAGCCATTATTCTTCACAGTAACCACAACATTGTTACAATTTAGTCCAAATTGTCCGTGAATCTTAAGGATGATGTTGGAGTTCCCTCATTCCACTGCCACCAGAATTTACGGTGTTGCATTGCAACATCCCAAACATCTCGCCTTGATACCGCCGTACTGAACAGGAGGAGACCCTCTTCAGCTCGTTGTGCAACGGAACGGGCGTGGTTGAGCTGGTTGAGCTGAACAGTCGAACGAGCGAATGAGGCCGGTCAGGCAGTTGCGGTGAATGGTGTTCGCTATCGTGAAATGATAACGAAGTTTTTATGGCCCGAATTGGAAGACATGAATGTGGACGATATGTGGTTTCAACAGGACGGTGCCACTTGCCACACAATGGCTCTTTTGCGCGACAAATTCAATGGCCGCGTTAACTCACGTGGTGGCGATGTAAATTGGCCGTCAGTATCATGTGATTTGACCGGCCGGTTGAATTTTTTCCTTGGGGTTATTTGAAAGAAAAGGTGTACGTCGATAAGCCAGCAACAATTCAAGAGCTAAACGATGAGATAATTCGGCACATTAACGGCATAGAAACTCAATTATGTTTCAGCGTCATCGAAAATTTAGACCATCGGATGGAGGTGTGCCGCCGAAGTCGCGGCGGCCATTTGGCCGATATTTTGTACCACACATAATTGAACCATACCAATCATCCTAATCATCCATCCTAACCAACCATCATAATAAAAATAAATGACAATAATTTCCTAAATAATTTGTGTTTTATTCAAAATCAACATCGGCCCCTAAAATTTAATACTTAAACTATTTACAGGGTGTACACATAAGTACACACAATTGTACAAATGTGTATACGTGTTTTTTGTTTTTTTTTTTTTACTTGTTTACAGCTTACAAACTACCTTGAAAACTACCTAAGATACGTATGTAGGTCGGCCATAGGTTGCAGCCGAACTGATCCGCTGCAAGACAGAGACCGACTGCGGGATCTGTACTACCCTTTCCCTAACCAGGGTCTAAAGGGTTCGATGATGGAGTTCCCTCACTACACTGCCACCAGAATTTACGGGTGTTGCATTGCAACATCCCGAACATCTCGCCTTGATACCGCCGTACTGAACCGGGGGAGCCCCTCCTCAGCTCGTTGTGCGACGGAACGGTCGTGGTTGACCCCATCCACAGTCGAACGGGCGATGTGGAAGAGGAGCGGTACCGCATTTTCATTTTGTATTAGACCGTGTTTGTCCAAATGGAGGAATGCTTCCGCGGGAACGAAGCCGTTATGACGTATCGTTTCGCGGTATTGAGGACTGGGGTACTAAGCCCCAGAGATTAGATTATTGGCCGAGTTCATCGCTCTGGCAGTATGGCCTCGAATCAATTTCAATAGGAAATTGTCCACTAGTATCAGGTTCGCCCTGTTGTATAAAACCTCATTGGAGTAGAATTTTCTGTACTGGGACTCTGGTGTTCTGTAAAGGCGAAGGCAAGCCCTAAGATAAGCCCTCTCAAACTCCCGAATCTTTTCCATCAAGCATGCACTAACGTTGAACCACACTGGACAGCCATAGGCGAGCATTGGCCGGATGAGGGCCATGTAGCAGATATCCGCCGAAGCCTTATACAACGGGGTCCTGAACAGTATGGTTTCCGACTTCTGAAAGTTGATATTCAACTTCCAGGCATCGCAACTTCCCATGGATTAGTCGAAGCCACATTACGTGAGGAAGAGAACTTATCAGATCGCTCAAGAAAATGTTGAACAGGATCGGCGAATTAACAGCACCCTGTTGGAGACCATTTTTTACTTCAAAAAAACCTGTAGAGGTCACATTGCCATTCTTGACAACGAACCTTCTACCAGTACGCATTTTACGCGGTAGGTACAGCAGTGGTTTACTAACGCCTAGCCCATTGAGCTTGTAAAAAAAGTCCTTCTAACCATACGGTGTCGAAGGCCTTCTCCAGGTCCATCCGGCAGGCACCCGTACGTTGTTTCTGGCTCTTGTTCCATTGGATATCCGACACCAGTTTCGACGCGGCATGAATAGTGTCATGCCCCGCTTTGAAACCGAATTGGTTATTCGGAATAATATGTTTGTCCTCTGTCCAGGTGATCAGAGCTCTGTTTATCACCTTATCGAATATCTTGCTGATGTTCGGAAGGAGACTAATTGACCGGAGGTTGCACGGATTCAAAGAATCTTTAACTCGCTTGGATATGGGTTGCACAATCGCAGTTTTCCAATGCTCCGGATAATGTGCATTATTCAGAGCATTGTTAAACAGGATAGTGTACATATTAACCACATCTAGGGGGAGATGTCTTAGCGCAATGTTCAAGATCCCGTCGATTCCAACTGACTTTTTCTTCTTAAGTGATTCGAAGACCGCTTAGAGCTCTGTCTTCGATATGAACGGGGGATCAACCCCTTCGTCGGCGATGACGTTATCTACCATGTTATCTTCATTGAACACGACAAAGCCGCTGTTCTCAGATCGCCATTGTTGCATGTCTTCTCGAAGTTGCGAGTTGCTAGATTGTACGCAGTTCTCCAGGTCGTAGTTTGGGCGAACACTCACATTCACCTTACACACTTCCTGAAAGACCGCGCCTAGTACCTCCATTTTTTCTTGCGACCACAAAGAAGTTATCATATCGAGTACGGCGTTGTCTGGATCAATACCTGCTGTAGTCAGGATTTTGTTCACTGTCCGTCGTTCTAAGGGAACTTAAGACACGGAAGATCGCTATGCTTACTGCGAAAGATTTTATTTATGTGGGGAAACATGCTCGAGTTGTTGGATATAACAGTCCGAATCTTATTGTTCCAATGCAGCTGACAGACACAAACTAACAAACGGTAAACTGTTTGAACACCTTCGTGTATCTCAGTGACCATTGCGGACTCAGTGCCGAAATCAAGATCTCCAACGATATTGCGGAATTAGAAGAGTTTGTTCAAACGTATCCCCAATATTACAGTAGGACACACTGGACACGCTTCTCCAGACAAATGACGAGAGCAGTCTCTTCGAATGCGCTCCACATACCGTCCAATAGAAACTTGTCAAACTAGGAGATTGACATATAACTTATAAAATTGGATGAGGCAATAAAACGAACGATGGACAGTACGATACCACGGTATACACGAACAAATAACGAAAACTTGTACCGCAATGCGACTATTGACGCAATGCGACTACAGACTCCTGTCAAGATTAAAAACACTGAAATCGATCATTAAGAACATTCTAACACTAATTGTCCAAAATTACAGAGTTTCTGTTAACTTGCATTGGAACAATAAGATTCGGGCTGTAAGATCCAACAACCCGAGCATGTTTCCCCAAATAAATAAAATCTTTCGCAGTAAGCATAGCGATCTTCCGTGTCTTAAGTTCCCCAGAACGACGGACAGTGAACAAAATCCTGACTACAGCAGGTATTGATCCAGACAACGCCGTACTCGACGATAACTTCTTTGTGGTCGAGGACCCGCAAGATAAAATGGAGGTACTAGGCGGGGTCTTCCAGGAAGTGTATAAGGTGAATGTGAGTGTTCGCCCAAACCACGACCTGGAGAACTGCGTACAATCTAGCAACTCGCAACTTCGAGAAGACATGCAACAATGGCGATCTGAGAACAGCGGCTTTGTCGTGTGCAATGAAGATAACATGGTAGATAACGTCATCGCCGACGAAGGGGTTGATCCCCCGTTCATATCGAAGACAGAGCTCTAAGCGGTCTTCGAATCACTTAAGAAGAAAAAGTCAGTTGGAATCGACGGGATCTTGAACATTGTGCTAAGACATCTCCCCCTAGATGTGGTTAATATGTACACTATCCTGTTTAACAATGCTCTGAATAATGCACATTATCCGGAGCATTGGAAAACTGCGATTGTGCAACCCATATCCAAGCGAGGTAAAGATTCTTCGAATCCGTGCAACCTCCGATCGATTAGTCTCCTTCCGAACATCAGCAAGGTATTTGAGAAGGTGATAAATAGATCTCTGACCAACTGGACAGAGGACAAACATATAATTCCGGATAACCAATTCGGTTTCAAAGCGGGGCATGACACTATTCATTCCGCGTCGAAACTGGTGTCGGAGATCCTATGGATCAAGAGTCAGAAACAAAGTACGGGTGCCTGCCTGATTGACTAGGAGAAGGCCTTCGACACCGTATGGTTAGAAGGACTTTTTTACAAGCTCAATGGACTAGGCATTAGTAAACCACTGCCGTACCTACTGTGTAACATGCTTACTGGTAGAAGGTTCGTCGTCAAGAATCGCAATGTGACCTCTGCAGGTTTTTTTGAAGTAAAAAATGGTCTCCAACAGGGTGCTGTTAATTCGCCGATCCTGTTCAACATTTTCTTGAGCGATCTGATAAGTTCTCTTCCTCACGTAATTACGTATGTCTATATTTTAACAAACATGTAGATGCTGCTCTAGCCCGAGCCCGAGGCATTTGCGCTCTTACAAAGAGACTGTTTTACAACAGCCAACTCGATGCGAGGGTGAAAGTAATCTGCTACATGGCCCTCATCCGGAAAATGCTCACCTATGGCTGTCCCGTGTGGTTCAACGTGAGTGCATGCTTGATGGAAAAGATTCGGGTGTTTGAGAGGGCTTGCCTTTACAGAACACCAGAGTCCCAGTACAGAAAATTCTACTCCAATGAGGTTTTATACAACAGGGCGAACCTGATACTAGTGGACAATTTCCTGTTGAAATTGATTCGAGGCCATACTGCCAGAGCGATGAGCTCGGCCAATAACCTGATCTCTGGGGCTTAGTACTCCAATCCTCAATACCGCGAAAGGATACGTCATAACGGCTTCGTCCTCCCAGAAGCATTCCTCCATTTGGACAAACACGGTCTGATACAAAATGAAAATGCGGTACCGCTCCTCTTCCACATCGCCCGTTCGACTGTGGATGGGCGACTCAACCACGACCGTTCCATCGCACAACGAGCTGAGGAGGGTCGACTCCGGTTCAGTACGGCGGTATCAAGGCGAGATGTTCGGGATGTTGCAATGCAACATCGAAAGGTAGTAGTTATTTTAAGGTAGTATGTAAGTTAGCATATAGGTTATAAAATAAAATAGTTCTGTTATTACGTTTTTTGAAAGTTTTCTTAATTTTAAATTGTAAAGTCATGCATAATTTTAAACATTTGCAAGACATAATTTAAGATTAAGTTTAGCTTAGAGTGCCGCCTAGGGCCAGTAAGTTAGAAGTAGTAAAACTGTTCGTTCAACTAGTTTCAAGCATTCTTGTCTAGTATTTAAGTTATGGTATGAAATAATGTTAATAAAAATGAATTGAAAATGAAAAAGAAAAAATGTGGATGACACACTAACCCAGTGCACCCAAAATTACTTTAGCTATTAATAAAGAATGTCTGAATACTGAAACTTAAATATAGTATATAAGTAGTTGGATTTTAAGAGTTCAGACACAGTCCAGAAAGTATTCAGAAATAAAGTGCCGCAATCAGAGGCCGAAAAGAAACAAAACAATTCTTTTATTTCTTGTACACTCCGGTGTTTACTCTTCTCCCGATCAGTCGTTCACAGACCGCTGAACAGTTCACACGTGTATCGACGTAGTAAATCCAAACAGCAACAATTAACAAAGTGAAGTAGTGCAACTAACATCGGGTTCCGCAGTAAGAACGTGGCCGAATAAGTAGAGCCAACGCTTGTGACTCAGAGGAGGCCCGGTTCGAAACCCAGTGGGGGCGAACATTTTTCCTTTTGTTCCCCTTAGATTATATAATAAAACAAAATAACTGGGTGAAATCCAACAATGGAGGCAAAAGGGCAGTCTGATCGCCTAGAAGTGGACGGGGAAGTTGTTCAACCGGTGGGTGAAACGTCACGACAACAAACAACTGTGTCCCAAGAAGGCACAGCTAAGAGAAGGAGAAAGAAACGACTCTCCAAAAGCGCGAAGAGACGCAATACTGATGACTCTTCGCAAAGGCGGCAGGAGAAAGAAAGTGCAGCGACTACGTCATCTAACGAGACAACAGCCGAAGTCGATGAGGATGAAGCATTCTCATATTTATGAGATGGGAGGGAGGGCAGATTCGCAATAAGCAGCAACAGCTTTGAATCAATGCCCTCCGATTCAGAAGAAGAGGAAGTGGAGGCCATAATCCGCGCCAAGCAATCCGAAGTCTCTAATCTGAGAGAGGAGACTGACAAACTCGTTCAAGAGATCTGAGAGTTCCGCAGAATAACTCTCGAAAAGAGAAGAAATGAGTAGGAGCAAGCAGGTTTTCAAATCTGGTCCAGTCACCATTGGCCGTTGGGATCAAATTAACGGCACTATCACTGGATTTGTCGATCGGTGGCAGTAGCCTGACTATGGGTATCACAATGGACCAACATGGTCTAAGTGTACTGGCGATTTCGCTGGCATCCCAACTACCTAACCTAACCTAAGCAGTTCTAAAGCTCGGGCAACAACAACAAAAGCTGCCCGAAACGAGTCAGCTGCAAAAGCAGACGCAGTAATAACAACGGCAAGTAGCAGCAAAATAAAAAAAGCTGAACCAACAGCCAGCAGCTCAGCAACATCAGCAAAAGAAGCAGCAAAAAACAGCAGCTCAGCAACATCAGCAGAAGCAGAAGAAGACAGCCCAGCAACAACAGCAGTAGCAGCAATATCCAGCGACTCAGCAACAACAGCATCAACAGTACATCAACAGTACACCAGCAACAGCCACAGAAACAGATGAAAGAAAAAGTACCACTAATTAACCTGTACAAGGCGGACGTGAAGGTATGTAGGAGAGCCATAGGTAGTGGTAATTTTAGCATAAAAAAAACAGAGTATTTGAAAAGTACTTTATTAGCTGCAAGACAGTAGAGCATTGTGAGGCTCTTAAAACATGTCTAAATCGTTTGATGATGGAGTTCTTTTCCTTCACACCAAAAGGAGAAAAACTTCAGTCCAGATTACTAAAGATTGCCGCACCGCTCGAAGCGGAGGAGATCTTCCAACTGCTCAAAGAGCAAGTGTGTGATGGTCTCGAGTTCGTCAGGATCAAGCCCTTTACCACAGCCAAGGCAAAAAGAGAAGGACGGCAATTCATTGTACAGCTGTCAACCAATACCAAAGTAGATAAGCTAAATGTTATAAAAACATTAGCTGACTATTATTGCGTATGGGAAATATTAGAAGACGGAACGGCATTCTCTAATGCGTACGCTGCCAAAGGGTTGGGCACGCCGCGTCGAACTGCCGAATGCAGCCCCGATGCGTGAAGTGCAGTAAAAACCACAAGGCGGAGGACTGCCCACTGGGGAAATAGGGAGCTGCTGACAAACGTCAGCTCAAGTGCGTACTCTGCGGGAACGCGGGGCACACCGCTTACTATCGGGGTTGCCCTAAGTTCCAGGAGCGGAAAACAAAGACGGTTCTGCAGAAGCTGTCCCTATTGAAAAATCCACTCGGGGCAGCCATAACCGCAACCCTTCAAATGACTTACGCCCAAATGGCGTCTGGCCAGAGGAGCACGGGAAAGGAGCTACCGAAGGTAGTGCCGCAGCCTTCAGTGCCAAGAGCACACGATCCAACGCCCGATTGGAAATTATCCATTGAAAGGCGTATGGATCGGTTAGAGGAGCAGGTAGGCCAAATTCTGGTGCTCCTGCAGAACCAAGCACGTCACCAGTCTTAATGGCTGCGCAGACAGAGAGCACATATAAGATCCTTGCAGTGAATGCAAATTCATTGATAGGGATCCCGCGAAAAAACGAGCTCTATAGATTGTTGGACGATCAAAGCCCAGAGCTATTTCTGATTAGCGAAACCAAGCTAACCCAGAGAGGCACCAGAGAGCACAGTAATTATAATGTTATTAGAAGAGACTGGCCCAACTCCAGTGGTGGATTCGGTGTTGCGATCTTCATTAAAAATAACATTAAACACAAAGTAGTATATAGTAGTGAAGTACGACGGTTTCAGTAGTTGGAGGCCTGCATCGTGTGCATTTCTCTCCGCAGTGGAATAAAGCTGTACACGTCCGTTTACTCCTCCGGCTCCCCCACTTCCAGAACTACGATATCAGAGTTCGATTCACTCTTTCGATGTCTAAGACTGGACTCGGAGGAGAACTATTTCATTTTGGCGGGAACTTAAATGCCCGACATGGATATTGGGGAAACATAGTTTCCAATAGTAGAGGGGACCAGCTTTACAGCTGGTATTGCTTGCACAGTGTCGAGTACAGACTCGATTTGAAAGCAGCAGAGATCTCGTCATACCCCAGAAGCGGTTCTTATCTGGATCTCCTGCTGTTTGACGCAAGACTGCAGCTAACAGACACAAACGCACAAGCGGTAAACTATTTGAATACCTTCGTGT